>JASDQU010104777.1:0-11155 GCA_032191745.1 Picea mariana | reverse complement strand
GTACCTCCATAGTGTGATGTTACTTAGAAAATCTATGGTAAACAAAACACTATAGAACATAGAAGTATAACCCTCTAAAATAGAAGTATGGCTCTGCTGAAGAAAGAATGTAGTAGTTATTGTTGTATGAATGTATGGTGTTGCTACTATATGGATTCACTCTTGTTGTTTGCACATTGTATCTGCACTTTCTCCTCTCAGGTGCACTCTCCTTCTTCTCTTGGTCTTCGCCTCTCTCAATTGTTCCCATGTTTGTTCCAAATTCTCCCATCTTGTCATATTTATGATTTAAGAGAGATAACTAATCTCCTCAATACTAGCAACTAATCTCCTTAATCCTAGAAACCACCTTATCTCAACAATGAGGTGTACAAGTAAGATTAGAACAAATCTAACTCACTAATATTCTAGAATATTTCATTTAGATTTCTAAGACTAAGAGAACATGGGAAATTTGACGTTCACTTGTATTTATTTAAGTGAAATTACAAGATGGCATTATTTCCCACTTTTCCTAAGTCGTCACTAAGAAGTCGTCTCAAACTACTTCTCACGCATTCACACCTAACCTATGAAAGAATATCCTACATGAGCTACATTTCTCAACACTCCTTCTTAGCAAAGAAGGAATTCTGCACCAATCCAAGTATGTCTATGAATGCTTCAAATTTCCCTTTTTCTAAGGGATTGGTTAGAATATTAGCTACCTGCTAATCGGTGGGAATATATTGGAGCTTCATTGCTCCCTTCTTAATATTGTCTCTAATGAAGTGATATTTTATCTCTATGTTCTTGGACTTGTCATGAAACACTAGATTCTCATAGAGATTGATACAACTCTAATTATCACAGTAAATCGATATAGGATCCAACTCTTGATCAAATAAACCTACAAGAAACTTGTGAAGCCAAATGGCCTCACAACTCATTGTACTAGATGCCATATACTTTGCATCTGTTGAGCTAAGTGCACAGGGGAAGACCCAGGGTTCAACGCTACAACAACGCACCAACAAATCCCTAACTACCAACCCTTTTGGCAACACCTGTGAAGCAGATGAAGTCTCACCCAAGGTAGAGGCAGGGGTGGTTGCAAGACTCAGGTGTTTGCAACCTTAGTTGGGACATAGATCTGTGATTCTAATACTTAATAAAGCACTCAGCACCGTCATTCCTCAATATCCAAGCAATATCCACTTTGCTAATAGAATAGAGCTTCGTAGTACTCACACTAATATACTATATTCAAGCACTTAGCATAGGAAAATAGATCATATTGGGTAGATCATGCACTACATATAACCATATATATTAGATCTAACATTCTCACATCTAATAAGCACAAAGAATAAGTAGATTTATCTAAATACATCCAAGCACTTAGCATATAACATGTAAATCACATAAGACAAAGCACAAAGCATCATAACACAGGATTTACGTGGTTCACCCCCACCTTGGGGCTACGTCCACCAATTCTTCTTCTTTATAGTCTTCAGTCAATCGGTTACAAGAAAAAAGCCTCAAAATTGTTACTCCGCACAGGACAGAAGATCTACGCAACTCGCTAGATCCTTCTTCCTTGCATTACAGCACAAATCCTTCTACAGTCTTGCACAGGGAATTGCACTCAACTCTGCAAGTCTTACACAGAATGCACAAATCCCTTAAAATACACACTAGCACTTAGCTTACCGGCCTACTAGTTCTCTTTCTACATTGTATAGCCTTTTATTTATACTTTACAAAATAGGCCTAAACATGGGTAAAACCCATGGGCCAACATTCCAATCCCATTACATTATCCCCAAAAAAACAAAAAGGACCCAAAAGTGGGTCGAGATCTCTTGATCTCTGCTTCGTCTTGCGCTCCTCCTTCGACAGGTTGTTGAAGTCCCAACATAGGTCAATATGACCATGAATCTCCCAAAACTTGGTCAAGGGCCAACATGCCCTCAACACTCACCTGTGACTCATCCCGATTCACTCTGTTCTGATCAGTTATGCTTCGAAGGCCTTGAGCTTGGCTTGAGCTGCTTCGACCTGATGTTGTGTGACGGCCTCTTGCTCGATGAACTCCTGGATCATTACATCTTTTACTGGCCCTTCTAGGCACTGTTCTGCTGCATTAAAGACCTGTTCTAGCTCTTCTCCTCGACTTTCAACCTCTGTAAATAGCTGACCTACCTTATCTTGCACAGGTTGGATCTGTTGATTAACTTCCATAACTTTGCTTTGGATCGTATGGATCTATTGTTGGGTTGTGCGTTGCTCATGAGACCTATTCATTTTTTCTATAGCTGACAGATCTTTCAGCTGCGCCCCTAGTGTGTCTACATGATGATTTGCTTCCTGGAGCTACAACTCCAGTGCCTATAACTCTGGGTTCTCAGTGAGGTTTTCATATGTTTAGGCACTGCAGTTACTCAGTTGCTTGCACTGTAGTTACACATATGTTTTAGTCTGTTAACTGCACTGCGGGAAGTTGCTTCCCTTTGGTCTCTTACATCTTGAGGGGTCTCGGCCACAGTACGGAGTTCCAAGTCTTTTATGCATTGTTGTAATTGTTGAATTACGTCTTCAAGTTGTTCCACCTATTGTGGAACTCTCTCTTCATCCTTTACTTCGACGACTATCACAGATCGAAGTGCTCTGGTGACCCTTTCCTTTACTTCGAGTTTCTCTACGAGTAATTGTTCCTTTTGTTTATGCAGCTGAGATTTTTCTTCATCAAACTTTACCTGGAGGGTGACCTTCTCTCGTTCTACAGTACTACATTTCTCTAGGAGGTCTTCCTGTGCTTGTGCTAAAGCCTGGGTGGCTTGCATTGTATCCTCTTGTGCTCATCGAAGGCAAGATTTGACTGTATCAGTGATTCAGTGGAGTTGAGTTGGCTCATCTCCCAATTCTGGCATTCCCAATGGTGGAGGCATAGTGGAAACTACATGGCTGGGTTGTAGTGCCTACTGCATCCCTTGGAGTTTAACCTTGATCCAACTATATATCTCTTCCTACAGAGCTTCTTTCTTTTCTACTATCTCCAGCGAAGCATCATTCAGTGTTGCGACAATGAAGTCCAAGTCATCCGAGGTGAGGGTGGTCTGCATTTTAGTCATATATGCTTTTGATTTCTTCCTTGAAGAAGGTTTCAGAGGGGAAACCTTCCTTTTCTTTGAGGGTTCCTCCTCGTCTCTAGGTAGTGTAAACTTGCCTTTCTTCTGTTCAAATTTTGTGCCATCTATCTCTCTGCCATCTCCTCCTTGCTATGTTGATATGGAAGTGGTCTTCATAGATGCATTGTCTAAATCATGGACCTCTTTGATCTTCTTTATCTTTCTAGGTCCAGGTGTATCATGCGTTTCTTCTGAACTGTCTAAGTCAGACATCTCCACAGGGTCTGCTGGAATGAGGAGGTCTGTTGACCAGTCCTTGGTGATCTCCTCCAAGTCCTCCGCTGTTAGCTTGTAGTAAGAATGCAATTGTTCCTTATGTTCATCAGCTCGCATTGTGATATAGATGAAATGGCGGTCCACACTGAACTTCATTAAAGGTTTGAAATGGTGGAGAGTGTTCGGGGTTATACGCGGCTTAGACTAGATGGTTTTCTTCAACTGGTTGTAATATGTGTGGAACATGGAATTCGAATGTCATTGCTTGTTCATGTCGCTAGAGTACCATAGTGTACTGAACTTTGAGGTCAGAGGTTCAAAGGGCTTAATGTCTGGTAAGGTCGCACCTTCCGGCATCTCCCATGTGATGAAAGTGATCAGTATAAGAAGCCAGCTGAAGTGGAATTCATATCCCTGATCTTGCGCTTCCTTGCAGTCCAGTTCGACCTAGTTCACGAGGTACCTCACCCAATTCATTTGTAGGCCCTCTGCGCACTTCCCTGTGAGGTCGACTACAAATCCAGTCACTTGGGTGGGTCGATTCTTGCAAACTAACTTTCCTGCAATCAATTGACAGGAAAGGTGCACTGCGTCGCTATGGATAGAGGCTACCTTATAACCCCATATTCCCTTCTCAACATCTCCATAGGTGTCTTTAATCTTCTACGCAAGAGCATGATCCATGGATTTTCCAGGGTATAAATCCTATGGGTCAGGGCCTTGCATGCTTAGCGTTGTGATCTAATTGATCAACGTCAGATCCACTGTGATAGGGTGGTTTAACCATAAATATCTACCATGGTAGCAGGACAATAGCAGTTTGATGCATGCGTTCACTTCTTGGTTTCTTCTGAAGTGAGGAATCTTCATGACATTGAGCAGTGTGGATTGCGCGAGGTTCATGGTCCATGATTGGGGAATGATCTTCAAGTTCTTTCCTTTGGTCCTAGTCAGGTACTTATGTGGCGCGAGCATGTTATATACATTCATGTCATTGAGGTTGAAGTCACTAAACTTCAACAATGTGATCTTATCTTGGTCTGTGTGTATCCCTTTCGGGAGATACACAGTGACCAAAGAATACTCAAACTCTCTGGGCACACTATCTTGATTGATTGTGCCACTCAGGGGTGGTATATAGGCAGGTAAAATACTCGAAATCATCTTGGCATTTGCAAGATCATCTCTGTGCTTAGTTCGCTTTTCATCTGTTGGCTATGATGGTCGGCTCAAGCAATGGACAGAGATTCTTTCTCAGCTCTTGTAGATGAAGCATAGATACCTTCAGACATCGACATGACTCTCTCAGTCATCAAGTCGAGGTGTAATTCTGTTACTGATTCTTCAATTGCGGTGAGCTCGTCAGACATCCGTGCTCAGGATTAATAATATCGGTTCAAGTCAGCTTAGATACTACACTATAATAATCAGCAAGAGTGCAATGATCACAGTATACAATAGAAACTTAGTCTATGGGCTCAAAATTCTCAGTTAGAAAAAGTGTTCTCGATGCATGGCGTGATTAGATAAATAGGTAATCTGACAACGATTCGCTTGCAACAGTTATGAGCCTCCATTAACTCTTATTCGATCCATTATGGCATGGTCTAACGCTTTGATGACAAACCTTTATTGCCTTTCTGCCCATTCAGAGAATCGATCAAACAATTATAATATCATCAATGGCTATATTGTTTCACCATGGAGAAGTGTCATGTGTCGATGTTTTGATATCCCGACGAAGCTCCAGTTCTGTAAATTTTCTATCTGCGAAGTTCCCTCTCAAACCTTCTGCAACTTATCTCTCTTCTTACTTTTCTTTCTAGCCTTCTTTCCAGTGAGCTTTGTCTCGGTAATTTGTTTTCCATTCTGATTCTTATCTTTTGTGGTCTTATCTACTTCGCGTTGTTGATATTCTCTCCTAGGACTCAGGGGTAACACCTCTTATTTATCCAAGATAGGTACTTCAATCTCTTGTGAGTCTTCTAATGTTCTTTCAGCTTCGACATATGGGTTTCTAGTGTTAAATAGCTTTGATTTTTCCTCCTGTTCTTCAATCAAGTGTGCAATCCTTCTGGTCATGAAATATTTTAACTCTTGTTTCTTCTTCTCCAAGACTTCTTCTTCTTTATTTCATCTGGCTTGATCTTTTTCAATCCAATGTTTTCCTATTAACATGGTAAATGGGGTGCGGTATTCAACAAATTTAATAATCTCAAAATCTTCCTCCGCCGAAGTTCCATTGACAGTCATAGGTATCTGGGTGAGCCTCCCACACAGGTTTACCAGTTTTCCTCTGAATAACCCTATTCCTCCTAATGAGGGAGTCATAGCAGGTCTCCCTATAGCTTCCTAAGTTCTCTCGGTCATGACATTCACCTGTGTTTCCTCATCTAGAACACAGTCAATGTCGAAGTCTCATATTCTTGCTTCAAGGCATTCCTTGTCTTTAAAGATCTCTGATAATGTAACATGTCGGTGGTCATTCAAGGTTTCTTTCATATGTAGCAATACCTTCTTTGATTATTTCTGGGGTTCTGCTATAGCCTTAGTTTTTGGATCTTCCTTAGGGTTTTCTTGTCTTATGTTCATACTTTCAAGCTTAGTAATCATTCTAGGGAAATCCAACACTTCATGGTTTATAGCTTTGCAACAAAGAAAACCAGGTATTTTCCCAGGGCATGCCTTAGCAAGATGTCCCGGTCTTCTGCAACTGTAACAAAGGGTTAATCCTCTCTTTCTTTTAAATGGTCCCCAGCTTCTCTTGTACTGTGCACTAGGATCATAGGAGCTAACCTGCAATAAATTATTTCTAGGATCCTGCATCCACTCGTTAGTCCAAACATTCTTTCTATGCATAGGTATAACATATCGTTCACTATTCTTATCAAATCTACTCATATCAAATCTTCTTTCATCTATTAATACCCTAGTTTTCAAGCTAGGATAGATCATATCAATCATACCTAGATCCACACTCTAAAAACAAAAATTTCTACTTATCTTACTTCTACAGAGCACAAAGCTTCCAGATATAAAAAATTTAACTATTCTTACCTTTATTAGAGCACATAGCTTACAGATCTTACCTCTTTTTAATCAAGAATTCCCACTTTTACCTTTCTTAGGGCACAAAGCTTCCAGATCTTACCTCTTTTCTTCAGATCTGATCTCCTTTCTTCAGATCGGGCTTCTTTCTTTAGCACGGAGCTTTATAAATCTATAATTGTGTGCTAGGGCATAGATCTACACACAGAGCTTCCACAATTCCAGGATGAATCTTTGCACAGAGCTTCTTCTTTCTTAGTTCCCAATAATCACAGTTTCAAGTCCTAGCAACAGAACCATTTGTTGGCACAGGGGAAGACCCAGGGTTCAACACTACAACAGCGCACCAAAAAATCCATAACTATCAGCCCTTTCGGCAACACCTGCGAAGCAGATGAAGTCTCACCCGAGGTAGAGGCACGGGTGGCTGCAAGAATTAGGTGTTTGCAACCTTAGCTGGGACACAGATCTGTGATTCTAATACTTAATAAACCACTCAACACCATCAATCCTCAATATCCAAGCAATATCCACTTCGCTAATAGAACAGAGCTTCGTAGTACTCACACTAATCTACTGTATTCAAGCACTTAGCATAGGAAAATAGATCATATCGAGTAGATCAGGCACTACATATAACCATATATATTAGATCTAACATTCTCACATCTAATAAGCACAAAGCATAAGTAGATTTATCTAAATACATCCAAGCACTTAGCATATAACATGTAAATCACATAAGACAAAGAAAAAAGCATGATAACACAGGATTTACATGGTTCACCCCCACCCTAGGGCTACGTCCACCAACTCTTCTTCTTTATAGTCTTCAGTCAATCAGTTGCAAGCACAGAGCCTCAAAACCCTTACTTCGCACAGGACAGAAGATCTGTGCAGCTCGCTAGATCCTTCTTCCTTGCATTACAGCACAAAACCTTCTACAGTCTCACACAATGACTCGCACTCAACTCTACAAGTCTTACACAGAATGCACAAAGCCCTTACAATCCACACTAGAACTTATATTTTATCACTTAGCTTACCGGCCTAATAGTTCTCTTTCTACATTGCCTAGCCTTCTATTTATACTTTACAAAATAGGCCTAAACATGGGTAAAACCCATGGGGTGACATCCTAATCCCATTACATTATTCCTAAAAACCCAAAAAGGACCCAAAAGTGGGTTGAGATCCCTTGATCTATGCTTCGTTTTGCGCTCCTCCTTCGACGGGCTGTCGAAGTCCCAACATAGGTCAATATGACCAAGAATCTCCCAAAACTTGGTCAAGGGCCAACAATACTGGATCATATAAAAGAGTGAAAGTGCAATGGTAAGAGACTCAGTGAGATGGTGGACCAATCGCACGGTGGCTCGGTACCCCGATGATCTGATATTTGCATATTGCATATCGAGATATTAGGAGAAAGTAGAGTGTAAGTGCAGAGAATTTCCCAGGGGCCCGATGGGCTAGCTCAATGCCACATTAGTGCCACATGTCATTCTAATGCAGTGCCATAGATGCAAAGAGAGTTCACATCAAATCCATAACAAATCCGTGACAGAGCCATGAAATTTGTCAGGATAATGCCATGTGTCAAGTGCCAAGTCATCATGACATATGAATAATGTCACATGTCAAGCCAATACTATGCCATGTCATATCACATATCGAATATTGAAGTTATGGGGGGCGATGGTCGAAACATGGATGGGAAGGTTCCATACTAGCACAAAGTTGAATGAACTCAAATCTCCTGAAGGCTCGGTGGATCGGTGGCCCGGTGAGGCTAGTGGGCTGATAACCCGATAGAATACTAGATTGGTGTAGACTATGAAGGTGTTTTATTTAAGCGCTCGGTACCCTGGTGGTTGATACCATGTCATGGCCATCATATATTCCATGTCATAATCATGAAATAAGGCATGTTGGTACCATGTATTAGATCGTGTATTGGTGCTAAGTTAGCATGGTGTCCGAACAGAGATGGAGGATGTGATGATGTTAGTAATCACATGTTAGTGCCACATCATATAGCACATGTGTATGGTATTCTGCATGGAAATCACATATCAGGGAACGTATTGGTGCCACATCATATCGGCGACCAAAAGGTTGAAGGAGTGGTCTAGTGTTGAAGCCTGGGGGCCTGGTCATCTAATGGATCAATAGCCTGGTAAGCCCAATGGTATGGTATATCGGATCGGGGAAAATAAGTTGTGGGTGCAACGTTAAAGGCCCAGGGGACCGATATCCTGATACCCTGGTGGTTCCAATATCCGAAGAACGCTCAATATATCGATGGTTCTAATTGAACAAAGGAATTGATCTGACGGTTGTTGAGTGTTGAAGGGTGTGTTGTGTGTTCCAAGACTCGGTGATCTCTATATAATAAGAAGAGATCAAAAAATGAGAATTGATCAAGAACCAGATCCAATGGTTTCTACGAAATGAGGTTTTTACGTGTTGTATTAGACATATACTAAGAACACATTAACGATTGAGATCAAATCAAGGTTAGATTGGACAGTTGCTAAGCATTAAGATTTGTAATGTGAACATAGGAAGGATCGTTAATAGCTCATCTTTGAAGAGACATGGAGCTGACCCCATGGACATTTGTTTTGTGTGTGGACAAATCCATGGAAGCATGAAATGTGTAAATAACATTTTCCCAAAAAAAAATTCAGTAATGTTGATAAGCAAAAGAATGTAAGGATGAAGAAGTGACTCTTTGAGGCTCTGAGGTCTGAGGATGCAAGAGAGTGAAAGAGAAGGAAATGTGATTTTCTAAGGGTGGATGGGAGGTGCAAGGTCTAAGGAACTTTTGAAATCATGCAGATTGTGAACTGGTGGAGAGTGTTGTGACAAAAAAGATGGAGCAACGGATTTCTGTAGGTGAAGGTTTGAAGCAAAGAGAAGATTTGGTATTGTTGACAGTTTGAGGAGATTGGTGTCTCTAGTATGTTGGTGCCTACATATTGTTGAGTTGGTGTTCAACTAAGGGGATTGGTGTCTCTAGTAGGTTGGTGCCTGTAAATATTGTAGTTGTAGGTTGGTGCCTACAGGCATTGTTGATTTGGTGCTCAACTGGGGAGATTGGTGTTTCCTAGAGGTTGGTGCCTACAAATATTGTAAAAGTAGGTTGGTTCCTACATGATATTATAAAGATAAGTTTTGTAGTTTTCTACCATTTGGGTTTCCACATTAAATATGTGTGTATTGTAGATTGTATGGTTGTATATATATTTATCATTAACTTCTTATAGTCTATGAAGTAATAAATTGATAAGTATTGTAAGAAAACAAAAGCAGTCCTATATTGATTCACCCTCCTCTCAATATAAGTAATTGTGACAACAATTGGTATCAGAGTTGTTTCCTTCAGAAAAGTATAACCACTGGAAGGTGAGTCCCTACAAAAAATGAATTTGAAGACTTATATGACGCTCATGGAATAAGAAGACAGTGGAAATAACTCCTCAACAAAATGGAGAAGTTGAAAGGAAAAATAAACATGTACAAGAAATCACTAGGACATTGTTAAATGAATCAAAATTGTCAGACAATTTTTCATAGAAGCATATTACATTGTTGTGTACATTCTAAACAGAGGGTAAATCAGAGTTAATAGTGACAAGAAACCTTATGAACTATGGAAAGGTTGACCAACATCTTTCAAACATTTTATAATCTTTGGAGAAATGTTACATCAAACGAGATGATGAGGATCTAGGCATGTTTGACTCAAGAGCATATGAAGGAATTTTTACTCAAGAGAAGAATTGATGAAGAAATATCACACAAGAACCAATTGGAAGTAGAAGAAATAGATTATATAAAATAAGAATAAGAATAATATGAAGAAGAAGGACAAGAAAATGAATAAGAATAAGAAGAAATAGAATGACAATACACACAAAAACCATACAGGTTTGTGCAGAAAAATCATCCAGAAAACTTGATTCTTGGTGATGAAAATGCTAAGACTCGGACTAGGAGAAAACCTGCAAGAAATGATGAACAAGTAAATCTCTCTTTTTTCTCCAAAATAGATCCTAAATGATTTACAGAAGCCAGTAATGATCAACATTGGGTAACATTTATGGAAGAAGAGTTAAATCAGATTGAGAAAAATCAGACATGGGAACTTGTCCCAAGACCCAAAGACAAGAATGTGATTGATACAAAGTGGATATTCATAAATAAGTTGAATGAAGAAGGAAAAGTGGTTAGAGATAAACCAAGACTGGTGTGTAAAGGGCATGTTCAGGTAGAAGGAATTGAATTTGAAGAAACCTTTGCTCCTATTGCAAGATTAGAAGCCATTAGAATTTTTTTGGAATTTGAAATATTTAAGAACTTCAAAGTATATAATATGGATGTCAAGGTAGCATTCTTGAATGGATATTTAGAGGAAGAAGTGTACATTGAACATCCTAAAGGATTCTCATTATCAAAAATTGAATATTGTGTTTGCAGATTGAAGAAAACACTTTATGGATTAAATCAAGCTCCCAAAGCATGGTATTCAAGACTTGATAAGTACTTATAGAAACAAGGTTTCATAAGAGGAAAAATAGATAGCAATATATACATAAAAATAATTCATGAAGATATGTTAATTATTGTGGTATATGTGGATGATATCATTTTTGGAAGTAATGTTGATCAAATGAGCCAAAAATTTTCAAAAGAAATGAAAAAATAATTCG
>JASDQU010104776.1:95180-108074 GCA_032191745.1 Picea mariana | reverse complement strand
CTAGTGCTTTTTGAGAAAATTTTATGCCTCAGATTATTTCTTGAGCAGTGGGGCGAATTGAAGAGAAGGAGGGCATTTTTGAGATCCATATCTAGTCCGTTTGGAGGGGTTACACTTCAGATCTGACCCTGATACTTTACCTAGTGACTTGCAGTGTCCCGATCTATATTTCTGGAGAGTTTCAGAGCATTTGGAGGCCTCCTTCAGCAGGACCAAATTATCTAGGGTTTCAGTCACCCAGTGGGGCACACCATTCAGTGGGGGATTTCAGATCTACAGAGATTGAGAGGGATCTTGGAGATTCGGTCACCTGGGTTGTTCTTACCATCACTCAATATATCAGTTGGCATATTTATTAGGGTGATTGGACACTTTTGGCAGCAGGGCCAAGTTATTGAGGGTTTCAACCTTCTATTGGAGCGTGGCATTCTTCATCTGGAGAGTTTGGCATTCAGATCTGCTTGTATTGATCTTCATTTCTTATTCAGCCTTTGGAGGCATATTTTGTATTAGTGGGAGATATTTGTAGCAGCTCATATCTATTTTATATCTTCTTGGCCATCTGTTGAGCATTCCAGATCAGCATCTTCATTGTAGCAGGTTTCTCTATTTTATGAATAAAGAAGAATTGAGATGTTTTGGCTTGTCTATCTTATTGCATATGATTGAGGGATGTTCCATGGTTATATCGTTTTGTTATTTGTTGCATACACACATATAAACACATCTAAGAGGTAGATCAACAAAGTGTTTGACGAAATACCTCACTCAGAAAAAGTTTTAAAAAGGACACCAAAACAATGATGATCCTTGCATAATGGCTTGGGATCATTACAGGACACTTCCATTTGTGTTCCAGGATTGGTTGACCTTCATGTAGAGGATGACCCAGTAGTACACCCAGGATCCAAGATATTCCTTAGTAGAGCATGGATATTCCTCTCTCTTGCAGTAGTATACATATCTGGGAGATCACCTTCATCTTAGCAGTAATTGCGTGAGTGATGATGGATGGAGAATGATTGACCCTGAATTTGTGGAGATACCTACTATTGTACCTAATGGTTGGTGTTCAGTGATGAGTATCGGCGATTATTTACCATGGGTGTCGGTGGACGAGATTTTTGTCAAGTCCCTAGGATTGAACAAAGCATGTGATACTTTCCATTCCTACAGTTGCTTGCATATATTTATGGTAGCCTTTCCCAATACTTTTATCATTGATAAGAGCACAGGGGGAGCTAGACAGTGGTTGGGGACATTGAGAGTTGATAGGCTAATACCACCTGACGGGAGTATCTTCATTGCATAGAATAGGATAGGGGTGGATTATCAGGGACAAAGAATTGAGGCCCTAGGCGTGATGGAGAGTATCCTAGGCCACAGGGCAGAGGATATCTCATAGTTGCTACATATTCAGACTCTCATTGGGATGAGGGTGGAGGGATTTTGATAGTTACTAGTAGGGAACATCATTAGTTAGTGGGGATTAGAAGTGATGAACTTCCAAATTTGACATGGGATCCAAGAGCCTATTGGGTCAAAAGTTTGTTTCATCTTATGAGGATCTAGGAGTGGATGGTCTAGTATGAATACTTTGAGTAGATAGTCACGATCAGAGTAGAGAAACATCGACATGATGGTCCCTGTCAGAGATTGGCATGGGACCCTGGGATTATAGGGCTGGGCATTTCATTGACTGATGGAGATGAGAGGATGTTTGCAAGGGGAAGTCACTATGATTTTCCATTGAGTTTCAGTATTCGGGAGAGCACGTCACTGACTGGTGATTCATTGAGGTATTGTAGTACCTCACTATGGCAGCAGGATGTTAAGTCGGTGGGGTCCGTGTTGAGTTTGGTATGGTCTAGTAGGATAGACCCATTTCGGATTGAGGCCATGTGTTATTTGTAGGAGACTCATGGTGTTGATATGTTATAGAACTATAATCCACAAGGCATTGCAATTCACATTATTATATGGGATCCAGGGATTGGAGTGATTGGTAGTTCAACATTTGATGGAGTTGAGTTTCGAGTGGAGTGGTTGCTTGGGGAGTTGACTAATATTCTTTGGCCATTGATCATTCTACTCATTAGGATCATGTGGGTTTCATGCATGGTGAGCACTTGGAGAGACCACATCTTGAGGGGAGTCTACCTTGTGTCACATAAGTGGATATGGGACCCCAATATTATATGTATTTAAATTCAGTTATTCCTTTAGGAAAAGCAATATTCCAGTAGGGAGGACTGTAATTTCCCCATTTTGGGACATTATAATATTACAACATTTTAGAGTGTTAAGCCTACCAAGTAGCGAGATAGGGTGACAGAGAATTCGGGAGATATTGTGGTTTTTATTTGGGCCCGACTTGCATCGTTCATCATCAGGATCCATTCCGCACAACTGGGCTTTAGTTCTGTTGCATTCCGACGATTTCTGTAATTTTGAGTTATTATGGGTCATATCTTAATTAAATTCACTAAGAAGATCATAATGGGCATATTACTTGGAGAAACCTCTTAGTGTAATAGCTCATCGAAATCAGGAGGAAGATCATTACAGGATAATATGACAAGAAGTGACTTTTAGTGGCCAGACAAGCCATCATAATGGATAAATCACTTTTTAGAGTTAAAATGGTTAATTAATTAATTAATTAAGTGATTTAATCAAGGAATAGTAAAATAAAGTAAAATTCACTTTGAGGGAAAAGGTCAACAATGAATTAGGTTTTCGCGAAGCTATAAAGCAAGGGTAAAGCAACCTAATTCATTATGCATTGTTATGATTTGATGTTGAGAGTTCCCAGAGGAGGAAGAGAGTTGACTTTACTATTTTGTGGATTTCTGGAGGAAACCACCACCATTGATCAATTTCGGTGTTGAGAGACACCATGGATGATTTTAGGGGCTAAATTTCGCTCATGGGTTAATTTTCCATGGTTTTTCCAAAAACGAGATTCGCTATTTTAAAAATGATTCGCCCAAATTCTATAGGATAAAGTTATTTTACCTTAAAAATCGCCAAAATTTTATAAAAACTATATAAAATCCTTAGAAATTTGAATATTTTTACAAAAATATCGCCAAACAGTGATAGTTGGCATATGAAGGATAAGTAAGGTTCACCAAGGTTTCTACATTTTAAAATAAATTTCCATCCTTAAAATCATCCCTAAGAGACACACCCTAGCCCATCGGAAATACCATCTAGGTATTTCACCGTGCTATTCAATATTTTCTAGTTGCAGTGTGCATAGCTCAGCCAGTGAGGATGCAAGTCAGATTGAGGATTTATGGAGATGCACGAGGTCAGAGGTAAGATTTCATTTTCCTTCCAAGCCAGTTGAGATCCAGTCAGGGCGCCTAGATTGAGACACTTCCCATCAGATTCTGACGATGGAATATTGTAGGGTGCATCATCCAGCCATTTAGGGCACAACTCTTCCGGCATGATGTTTGAAGTTGTAAACGAAGCATCAGAGCATATCTAGGGAAATCCTCCTGACCCAGTTCTTCATTTGGAGAGATGATTGTTTTGAGTCCTATAACATTTTATTTTGTTGATGGAATCATTTGGGGTGCATCCAGTGTCCCAGGAGGTGCGCAAACCCCCCAGGGGTCGAGATCCAGCACCTCAGAGACCAGATCTAACATCCGACACTCATCCATTTCAGTATAGAGGCAAGGGTGCTTCTATTGGGACAATTTCTAGCACATTCTGACGGGTCTAACCTTCCAGACTCGTTTCCCATATTGTAGTGGCTACCATACCTATCAGTAATCCCCTATTTTTTCAATCTATCCATGCATGCATCCGATCTGCCTTCATCTTCTGATCACGGGTATTTTTATGCTATTTTCTTGTATTCCAGATAATGATCCATGAGATCTAATTGATGACTATACTCCATATTTCTAGTATGTTATTGTATTTCCATGCTTGAGTCGCATAAGACATATTATTGGGTAGTTGATGTTCTTTATTTCTGCATGCATCCTCTATATACTATTTAAACCATAAATATACAACATGAACATGCAATGACCATAAACATCTTAAACACACAACTGAAACGCATTCAGAGTATCGTATCTGAAGATAAAATGCATACAGAAACCCCCAATGTGTTAGATCTGGGAGACAAAACACTAGATTCGTAGTAGATATCCTGATCAAATGGATCAGGGATATTTCATAAGAGACTTCAAGCATAGGAAACAAGAGGATTCCAACTTAGTGAACTAGATATGTAGGAAGCAAGGTTGATTAATGCTAAGTTTTAAGTTAGCATGAATTCCAAATATCAAATGTTTAATGTTATTAGAGGAATAACCCATAGTCCATAACATTTTTCAATGAGTGATGATGGATTTGGTGTTGGTGCCTCATAGTGGTAGTTTTTGAGCTACCGCCGACTTCCACTTGATCACTTACATGTCCCTTTCCAACAATGTAAGTGTTTTCTTAGTTGTCTTTCTTCTTATTCATTTACCTTCACTATAAACATTGTTCCCTCATTGTTTCTCTTCTTTATCATGGTTGATTACACCTGAAAATTGGTCCTATGCCCATGGGAATGATTCATAGAGAGCATGGGAGCTATGTGTGGATATAAAGAGTCCTCAACAAATGAAATTCCATATGTGGTTTGCAATAGTTAAAGGGAACAACCACTACAGAGTCAATTCCAGTAGTTGAAGCAGTTACACCCATTGACCCAACAAAAGAAGCAAGGGAATCAAGATATCTATGGAAAAGAGTGGACATTATAGGTAAAAGGGTGGACATTTCAAAGGGAAATCATTATGGGTGTATGAAATAAAGCCTATGTGGGAGGAAGATAACATCATTCCTTTATATAGGATCATTAACTGCTTCTATTTTTTTTCCACCCACCTAATCTACTGGAGATGGTACCCCTTTTGGAGCCTCTTCTCCTATCTAGAAATTGATCATTCCTTTGGTCCTCTCTCCTCTCCCTAGATCTCTTTCCTTTTTAAAATGGGATATGTTGTGTTTTGATGGCATAGAGATATTTGATATTGGGGGGATCTATCTAAAAGCCATGGAGAGAAGAGGAAAGAATATTGTTTCTCTACTCCGATGTACTCTCCTTTGTTGGTGCTATGAATACATCAATACATTATTCTACTCTATTGCACCCTCTGCTCTTCTTTTGGGTTGTCATCAACTAGTCAAGAGAAGAAATAATAAGCAACTTTGGGGGTATTTTTCTCTTTTAATGCTGGATTTGGGCTTCAATCCATTTAATATATCCTATCTTTGGCAGGTCAAAATCCTACTTACGAGTGCATATGTAGCATGACTTCATAGTATCGAGTGTTACTTAAAGTGGTTATAATGCAAACCAAATATCGACGACTCAAGAAAAGGAAATCCCTAACCTTGAGTCTTCTTCTTGATAAACGATTCAAGAAAAGGAAATTTCTTTGTCTGCGTAAGAGATTGAAGTCATGGCTAGAGAGGCTTGCTTCAAAGTCCCGAGTGTTGCTTGCTAGTATTTCAAAGATCACTTTCAACAGAAAGAGAAATCAAGAAAGAAAAGTTATTTATGTCATATATATGTTAACTTTGTAGAATCTAACTGAAGTTGCTTATTCATTCTCCATTATTCGCTTCATGCAGTTCTATGGCTCTGCATATTGTTTCTTCTTAATGAACTGAATCCACGACTTCAACAACTCTTGCATGTTATATTTGTAAATGAGGAAGCACAAGTCTCATAATCCAAGCATAGTCATACAGAATTAAAAAACACAGAGATTTACATGGTTCACCCAAGATTTGGGCTACATCCACCAAGCGAAGGAATCGGTTGTCTTATTATTCATATCATGGAGATTACGGAAGACTCCTTCTACTAATACATCTCTCATATCCTCTCTCAAATCCTCCCTTATCTGCCTCTACGGGCTTACATAAATTTATATGCATTAACACAGGAAACTAATTATTAAATGCATTCACATCCATATTCTAATTTGGTCTCTTAGTTAAAACCAACGCTGAAAAATAGGAGGAATTCATTGTCACCATATAAAAATCTCCACCTTGACAATAATTAACCTAATACCTTGCTCCTTCCTTTTTTTCATCACCTTTTCTGCAAGCCAAGAGAAGCCAAGCACCATCATAGCTTCTCTAAAACTACTAATTTTTTGAACATGTATGTGCAGTTCTCTTTTGTATGAACTTTCTCAAGAGAGACTCTACCTTCATCGATGACCTATCTTACAAAATGGTACTTGATATCTATGTGTTTTGTTTTACTGTGGTAGGATGGATTCATAGCCAAGTGAATATCACTTTGACTATCACGAAATAACTTTACTTTGTCCTGCATCCTTCCAAACTCACCAAACAAACCTTTCAACCAAACTGCCTCTTTACAAGCATGTGAAGCAGCTATGTATTCTACTTCTGTAGTGGATAAAGCAACAATTTTCTATAGCTTTGACATCCAACTAATGGCTCCACCTGCAAGAGTAAATGAATACCCTAAAGTCGACCTTCTCTTGTCCAAATCACCTTCAAAATCATAATCAAAATATCCACAGTCTAATTCAAACTGACTGTTATAAGTGATACAATAATCACTTGTGCCCCTTAGATACTGAAGCACCCATTTCATTGTTTCTTGGTGCTCTTTACCTGGATTTTCCATATACCCGTTTACAACCCCAACTGCATGTGAAATGTCTGGTCATGTACTAAACATCACATACATTAGACTTCCTATTGCATTAGCATATGGTATTTGAGACATATATTCCTTTTCTTATTTTGTACTAGGACATAAACTTGAAGAAATCTTAAAATGGGAAACCAAAGGGACTGAAACTAGTTTCACATCGTTCATACCAAACCTCAAAAGTATATTCTCAACATAATTCTGTTGTGACAACCAAAAATTACCATTTCTCCTATCTATGAATAAATCCATGCGCAAAATCTGCCTTGCTTCTCCTAGATCTTTCATATTGAATGTCGTAGTCATCTGAGCCTTTAACCTGTTGATCTCAGTTATTATTTTGCTTGCTAAAAGCATATCGTCAACATACAATACTAAGATAATGAATATGCCATTATTCAATTTCTTAAAGTAGACACAATGATCATACTCACTCCTTGTATAATTTTGGCTCACCATGAAAGAGTCAAATTTCTTGTACCATTGTCTCGGCGACTGTCATAGACTATACAATGATTTCCTGAGCCTGCCAACAAATTTCTTGCTGCAATTTTGAATGAACCCTTCAGGTTTTTCCATGTCAATTTCCTCATTCAAATCTCCATGCAATAAGGCATTTTTAACATCTACTTTCTCCAACTCCAAATCAAGTAATGCAACTAATGCTACCACAATTCACATTGAAACAGACTTAACAACTGGTGAAAAAATTTCATGAAAATCAATACCTTCTTTTTGAGAATATCCTTTTACTACTAGCCTTGATTTGTACCTTTCCACTTTATCATCAACACCCTTCTTCAACTTGTAGACTCACTTGCAACCTATAGTTTTCCTTTCTCTTGGAATTTCTACCAGGTCCCATGTGGCATTCCTCTCTAATGCCTTCATTTCATCCTTCATTGCTTCTTTCCATTTATCACTGTTAGAACCCTTCACAACTTCCTGATAGCATGAAGGTTCATCATCATTAGTACTTAAAGAAACTGACGAAACAAAATCATCATACCTTCTTGGAGGAACTCTGACCCCGCGTAGACCTCCTTAGGGAAGTTTGTGGCTCATCCACATTATGTTGATTGTTATCATCAACCATGTCTTTTTCTGCAGGAAATGGTTCATGAGCATCTTCAGAAACTTGTTCATGTACACTTTCATCTATATTTGAACTGGTTTCAAACTGAATCTGTTGATACTTAGGTACTTCTTCCTGTTTCATTTGAGCATATACATCTAATTTGATGAGAGATGATTCATCAAATATTACATCTCTTTTAATGGTGATATTGTGGGCAGTAGGATCCCACAATCTGTACCCCTTAATACTATCACCATATCCAACAAAGATAAATCTTTTTTATTTTGGATCTAATTTAGAATGCTAATGTTTCAGAATTATAGCATAGGCTTCACAACCAAAAACTTTAGATAAGAATAATTACAAGGGTGACCTTTCCATACCTCTTCAGGAATCTTGCATTCTATTGTTGTTGATGGTGATCGATTCACCAGATAACAAGTTGCAGTTACTGCTTCTTCCCATAGTTCCTGCTGCAAATTAGCGTTACTAAGCATACTCCCTGATATCTCTAGAAGAGTATTGTTCATGCGTTCAACAACTCCATTTTGTTGAGGAGTATAGGAAGCGATTTTATTCCTATCAATCCCAAACTCCTTGTAATAGTTATCAAATTTCATTGACGTAAATTCACCAACATTATCAGTTCTTAAATATTTAATGGATCTACCAATGCTCTTTTCCAATAAAGCTCTAAACTGCCTGAAAACAGTAAACACATCAACCTTTCTCTTCAACATATAGATCGACACCTTCCTAGATAAATCATATATAAAGGTAACAAAGTATGATGATCCTCCATACAAAACATTAGGGGATGGTCCCCAAACATCAGAATGGATATAATCAAGGATTCCTTCACTAGTGTGTCTTCTGGTTTTAAATCTTTGCCTATTCTGTTTTCCATAAATACAATTCTTGCATAAATATAACTTTAAAGACTTCAGACTAGGAGTAACTTGCGATCAGATAATACCTTCAACCCTTGTTCTCTCATATGGCCCAACCACTGATTCCATAGTTGAACAAAATCATTTTTGTTCTCAGATACCATTGTCACATGATTTGACTCAGTTCTTCCTTCTAACAGAAATAGGTTACCAACCTTCTTCACTTTCATAACCAATAGGATTCGTTTGTAGACTTTCATAACTCCACATTGAACAATACTCTTATATCCTCCAATGTCTAAGACTCCCAAATAAATTAGGTTCTTCATAAGATCAGGTGCATGTCTCACATCAGTTAGTATTTTAACAGTTACATCAAACATCTTAATTCGAATGCTACCAATTCCCACAACTTTTGCATGAGATATCATTTCCCACGTAAACTATTCCATCATCTATAGACTCGTAAGTAACAAACCAATGTCTATGAAGACACATGTGATTTGAAGCACCATAATATAATAACCATTGTTGATCATGACGTGAACCAATACTAATTGATAAAACTTCATCAGTCATACCTGAACCTGTTGCTAAACCTGTTTCAGTTGCGTTCACTTCCTTCATTTATTTTCGAGGGTCGTCTTTGGAGGCTTAATGTCGCTTCCAACAATACTTCTTCAGGTGGCCCGATTTGCCAAAAAAACAACACTTAAGCTTTCTCTTTTTCCCCTTCAACTTTGACTGAGAGAAATCCCTCTGACCCTGTCCTCTTTCTTTAGGTCTACCTCTGACCATCATCGCTTGAGATGTAGAGGTTTCTGAATTAGTTTTCTTCCTTGTTTCTTTAGACAATAGTGCTCCAACAATAACATCAAACTCAATACTTTATGTTGTGCTGAAACTAATAGAGGTAACAAATTTATCTCATGACGTTGGCAAATAACATAATAATGTAATTGCCTTGTCTTCATAATCGAATTTTACTCCCATGAACTAAGAGAGTATTAACACTATTTAAATGATCAGTTATTTTCATACCTTCCTTCATGCACAAACTGTACAATTTCCTTTTGAGGAAGATCCTATTCGTCAAGGATTTCGTCATATACAGGCTTTCCAGCTTCGTCCACAAACCGACTGTTGTTTTCTCTGCAACAATGTTGGACAAAACATCATCGACCAAACACATGCATATGAAACTCAGTTCTCTCACCTCAACCTCATCCCAATCTTCATTTGTTATGGCCATGGTTTGCTTTGATTTTCCCAAAATCACCTTCACCACACCTTGTTGCACGAGTCGATCGTGCATCTTAACCTTCCAGATCTCAAAATTGTTTTTGCCATTGAACTTGTCGATTTCGAGCTTAGCACTCTAAGTTTTCGACATTAGCAGAAGAAAAAATTCCAAAACCACTTATAATAACGAATCCATTTAAAATGTGGAGGAATAATGGTATAAACTCCAAAAGGTTTAATAATAAAAAAAGAGGTTTAATAAAAAACCTTTTACCAACCTCACCTTTTATTAAAAAATAAATTCACATTTTTAATTCCTCCAGCTTTTACATACAATATTTAACTCCAAATATAGTAAACTTTCATACCTTTCCACTTTCAAAAAAACATACCTTTAATTTTTCAAAAGAATAAACAAGCGAATGTTTTCTTAAGGGAGATTGGCGCTCCTTCACTTATACAGGCCGTCACTGAAATGTATTTGCAAAAATTTCATAAGTCCACTATTAAAAAAAACACTCCCCTTATGCAGCAACCCTAGCACTAATAGAGAAACATTGCTCCCACAAGGAAGAGGGAGATTGGCAGATAACCCAATACTAAGGAAAAGCGGCAGAGCTCCTTCTATCAAGTGATCCATGTGCTAATTTGTTGCTCCTCCTCGATGGTTTGTCACAGCGGATGGCGTTGCTCATCCTCTGATGGCCTCACTGATCTCCAACACAAATCTAATACCACTTGTTATATTTGTAAATGTGAAAACACAAATATCATAAGCCAAGCATAGGCATATAGAATTAAAAAACACAGATATTTACATGGTTCACCCAAGATTTGGGCTACGTCCACCAAGTGAAGGCATCGATTGTATTATTATTCAGATCATGGAGATTACAGAAGAATCCTTCTACTGATACATCTCTCATATCCTCTCTCACATCCTCCCTTATCTGCCTCTACGGGCTTACAAAAATTTATATACATTAACACAGGAAACTAATTATTAAATGCATTCACATCCATATTCTAATTTGGTCTCTTAGCTACAACCAACACTGAAAAATAGGAGGAATTCATTGTCACCTTATAAAATTGCATCTCTATTATTTATCTCTTCCTTAGATTCTATGGGTGTATCTGGTACTAAACTTGGGCCTATCCCTTTATTTTTCTGCTTAAACTGCCTATTCTTCCAATGCTTCAACATATGAAACCCACGCATGTGATCTACTCGCCTCTACATTGGTTAGTTCTATATTTACCAAAAATGAAGGAGGTATACAATTGAGACCCATCATTCATTCCAAATAGTGAATCTTAAACACCAACATTTTTTACCATAAGCAGTGGACCTAATCCATCAATGTTCACACATGATCTTGAGAGCTTATGTGAGTGCGTGGCCTTGTGGGAAAATGAGAAGTTGGATGCGAAGGTAAATGTTCCTCTAAATAAATACAAAAGAAATAAATCACCAGCAACTAAGAAAAGGTGATAGGGGGTAGTTGGAATTATGACAACAATTAGTTATGGTAATAATACAAATTTACTGATAGTAAATATTTGGTAGTTCATATAACAGAGGTAGTTTGTGAACTAATGTAATCAAAGAAAGTTCTTTAAGATCTAACATATTTTGTATATATATCCATGAATCCCTGAGAGGAATTTGTAAGGTGAGGTAAGACTGATTGTAGGCTTATCTTGAATAATAAGAGATACCAATACCTTGCCCAGTGGATGTTTCCTTGACACATTGTGAGGGTTTTTCCAAGTAAATCTTATGTGTTATTTGAGTGATTGTTCTTTCTATATTGTCATATTTCTTGCATTTAATTATTGTTTCAGCATCTTAATCCCAATAAGTGGTATCATAGCGAAGAACAAGGAAGTTTGGTGTAAGAAAGGGCCACACTAAGGTATCAGTTGCATAGAGAAGAAATATGCAGACCTTAAGCGAAGGATTATTAGAGGAGACTGGATTTTTGTACTATGAGATCGAGTGGAGACTAAGTGAAAGATTGCCCTGAAAACTCTTGTGAAGGTAGTGTGAAGACACAAATTATTATTATTTTTTTATTTAAAAATAAAATTCCAACAGTTTTGGGTTTATGAGGAAGAATATATTTTGAAAGGAAATTATATATTGTGGAGAAATATATATATTTTTAAAAAATGTAGAAGAATATATATATTTTTTAATATTATTTACGTGGGTGGAGTCTTTAAATTTTTTATGGAAGTTTGAATATTCAAGGATAATTTATAGGAAATATATATTTGAGTGGAAATATATATTTTTATTCACATGGAGAGTTTGGATTGATTTTTGGAGTAAAAAAAATAAATTAAATTGATATTTGGAGTTTAAAAAAAATTCAAATTGACTTTTGAAATGAAAAATCAAATTGATATTTGAAGAGGGATCCTTGTGTAGTGAACTAATGACAAAGAAAATGGTAAATTTGAGGTTGAAAAAAAAATTAATGGTAATATATTAACTNATTTAAAAATAAAATTCCACCAGTTTTGGGTTTATGAGCAAGAATATATTTTGAAAGGAAATTATATATTGTGGAGAAATATATATATCTTTAAAAAGTGTAGAAGAATATATATATTTTTTAAATATTATTTAAGTGGGTGGAGTCTTTAAATTTTTTATGGAAGTTTGAATATTCAAGGATAATTTATAGGAAATATACATTTGAGTGGAAATATATATTTTTATTCACATGGAGAGTTTGGATTGATTTTTGGCGTAAAAAAAAAAGTTTAAATTGATATTTGGAGTTTAAAAAAAATTCAAATTGACTATTGAAATGAAAAATCAAATTGATATTTGAAGAGGGATCCTTGTGTAGTGAACTAATGACAAAGAAAATGATAAATTTGAGGTTGAAAAAAAATTTAGTGGTAATATATTAACTTCTGATTATGGAAACCTAAAATGTGATATTTGT
>JASDQU010104776.1:65773-89193 GCA_032191745.1 Picea mariana | reverse complement strand
TTATGCACGTAACAACATATCTCTGTGGCTTAAAGACGCCAGAATACGTCTCTACCCTGAAAAAAAATACCCACAATTTCTGCCAAGGAAAGTGCTCTGATACCACTTGCAAGATACCAGATATATAAAATATGTAGAACAGAAATGAAATGCTAGAAATGACAGAATAACAGTAAAATATCCAGCATAATCTTCACCATACACATAAATGATATACGAAATAGCAACAGAAATAGCACTTTGAATCAGATAGCAATGTTCACAGGCCTCTTCGAGGGGGCAACCTCCAGTCGAGCAGTGCTCTGTTACAATAATATCCAAGCTAGGGTTTTTCATACCCTTGACCCTTATTTATACTAACTATGTCTATTAAGAGAAGCATCTAGAGGAAGATCCTTATAGAAGCGAAAGCTTCTATTAGGTCTTCTTACATCCGCCTTATTCTATGTTATGGAAAGGTCTTATTAATATTGACCTTTATTACATCCGAATACATTGATCTACCTATGTGCGGGTTAGGACCTTAACATTCGCTCAATTGGCTAGGATGTTTGATATGAACAATCTAGGAGCAACGAAACAAATATTGAGCATAGAAATACATAGAAACGAGAAATATGGTAAGATTTGGCTATCACAATAGAAGTATGTTGTAAATATACTTAGAAAATTTGATATGAATAATGTGAAGCCGATAGAATCCCTTTGGATTTCTGTTTTGTTAGCACTCAGTAATTTCTCAGGTTGAGGGAGAAATGATAGAGGTAACCACAAAACCACTTGGTGTCAAGGATCTATCCCTCCAAGACTCAGAGAAGGATCTCTCTGTATGATTTAACTTTGCTTGGATGGGATATTAGGATAGTTATGAGAGTAGAAAGTTTGTTTTTTGAGTTTTCGATTGAGACAATGGAAGAGGGCCATTGGGAAAAATGGAGTCAAAAGGTTAAGGTGATCAATGGAGGAATAATTGAGATCATATGTAACAAGGAAAGGTATTCATTTCAGTGGATCCTTGTAGTTTCTGAGATGGAAAAGAAGAATAGATTAGGATTCAATTCAAATGCAGAGCATTGCTACCTAAATTCTACATTCAAACTTCAGAAGAAAACATGAATATTATTTTACGCCAGAACAATGTGTTTGAAACAAATCCTGAGCATAATCTTCTTATAAACAATAAATAAATAAACAACATGTGAAACCAGAGAAGAACAAGTTACATCAATAAGCACTTCACCACATGACTATGACATAGGAATCTGGAAACATAATGTCTTTGTATTCATAAAAATGGATCACTTACAACCTCCTCGAGATATTTACAATAGGTGTACCACCCTTCCCTTCAGTTCCAACCATTTCCTTGACTCTCTTGGGTCTACATATAGATACAAAACAACTTTCCCCATCTGAGGGGTCGAATTCTACCTCCTAGGATCAGATAAAAAAATATCTCTAACAATACCCAAAGCTACGAAAGTCAAGACAAACTTCCCAATTTAGCTCAGTTAGCTCAATTTGACTTTGACAAGAATTCAATATCACCAAATCCACATGGAAAAAGATAATTCAACTCCATGACACTTAATTACATAATATACATTTCTAAGTACATAGGTAAAACCAAAGTTTGACTTCAGAATTTCCAAAACGGACGAGTTTTTCCAAAAACACAGAAATTACACAGATGAGCAACGTCTAAATTACAAAAGCGCAACGTTCAGTTGATGATGACTTTTGAGGACCTTATCAGCTTGTTTTTCCTGATTTTTTGATTTGAATGTTTAGCCTGTCCAATGTAGAATACCAAAAAATCTTGAAATTTGCAAAAATACCTCTGTAAGATTCCCAAAATTCAAATTTTCCAACATCACTCCAGAAGCGCAATGACCTCTTCAAAAAGGTGGTAGAGAGCTACTTTTTAGCCTGCGTTTTGCATTTTCCTCAAAAACTAGGCTTTCATTTTGCAAACCAGGTATATTTATTTTAATTACACTTCAATGGATTTCCAAAAATATAATTTTTTTGTTGTTTGGAGCACGTGGGGAAAAGCACGACGACCTGGCGCTGCGTTTCTGTACATGCTCGAAATTGTCAATTTTTCTGTGTTTTCTGCAAACATAAGGCTCAAAGATGTAGGAATATATATCTAACCATAATAAATTTTACAAACATGATAGACGTTTTTTTTATTTGGTATTCTTTGAACAAAAACCTCCTCCAGTTTTCAAAAATACTTTCCCATTTGTTCACAATTCAAGTTTGAAGTTGGTCACTAAACCCTGCAGAAGCGCAACGACCATTTGCAGAAGCGTAGCATCCTGTTTTAGGTGACTTTTGGATGGATTTTGAGCATGATTTATATGAATTGATGGTTTGAGTAGATATCCTTGAATGTGTAGAAGACCAATGAACCTTTAAACCTACAAAAATCCATCTCCATGGCTTCCAAAAATTCAATCTCCCAAAACTACTCCCAGAAGCGCAGCGAAAAATAGGGGTCAAAGATGAGCTGATATATATTTAACTATAATATGTGTGCATAAACTAAAAGAGGTTTTTGTATATTAATATGTTTTTTGAAATAAACCTCCTTCAGTTTCCCAAGTTTCATCTCTGATTGGCCATAATCTATCCATAAAAAAGATGACTAAACATAAGATTTCTAGGAAATGTGCCTTCAAAGATTCTCCAAGTGACATTTTTTGAGTAGATTGTTCTTGCTATGCCAAAAGTGAGTTTTTTGTACTCTCGAAGTCTTCTTGGATGGTATTTTATAAGATGGAGGTCGATTTTTTCTAATTATGGTAGCATGGAATTTCACAAGGAGAAATTACCTTTATTCTTTTGCCCCTAATCAGCTAAATCCCTTTAATGACGACTCAAGTGATTAATATGACTAACTTTATGATGCCATATCAAATATGAATCTTATACCATGACCTATATTATTTCAACCATGAGAAAGTGGAGGGAGTAACACTGACTTGACTGGTAACTAATGACAAAATCTTATTTGAAAATATAAAAATTTGACCTAGGACCCTATTAAAAAACTTGAAAAAGCATATTTGATCACTGGTGACTGACCGGAATGGTAGACACTATCAGGGGAAAATCCATCAGAGGACAATATGAAAACTGAGAACTTTCATGAGAGAAACAACAAATGGAACCTGAATAATCAGACTTCCTATAATTTATAGGACCTTAACACATTGTAAGTTTTCTTAAGGTTTATGTCCTAACTAATGAAAAATAAAATGGTTATATGTCTCATGTATCATATGCTAGTAAGAAGTTTGGTGTCATTAATAGACACATGGAATAACCAGGTGAAGAGCATGGAAATGGGTGATGATGATTGCGATGGGTATGTTTAAGTATTTCACATGCATTTGGTATTGTCAGTGGACACATGGAAAAACTAGGTGAAGAGCATGGAAATATGTGCTTTAGTATATTAGAAGAACATAATCACAAGTATCACCTACGGTGGTTCTAGTGATTTACTCTGTGGTTATGATTTAGGAGATTTGTACAAGAGGAGACCTACCTCAAGTTATGTCTTGCAAGAATGCAAGGATCTATTGGGTAAGTTTGGACAAGTATAGACTAAGGTGTTCTATGGTGGCCAAAGAATTGTGCATTTGATTAACAGTCCAACGTATCAAAATGGGACAATGCATCATTTTGTAAGACAATTTATTGATGGAGGTGGAATGGTCCATACTAGAGAAAATTGTGTAGACATGTTCATGTAACCAGTACTGTTAAAAAAATTATGGAGTTCTAATGGTCTTTGGCTTCTCTTCGCTTGCAAAAGAGGGGATGAATGGGCTCGGGCAAGGTATGAGGTAAATTGTTTAATTTCTTCAAATGATGTAACAATCTAACCTATGTTATATATATATATATCCATGAAGTTTAGAGAGACATTTGTAAGGTGGGGTAAAACTAATTGTAAGCCTATCTTGAATAATAAGAAATACCAATCCATTCTCTATTGTCATATTTATTGCATTTAATTATTTTTTTAAGCTCTAAATCCCAACAAGGGCTATGCCTATCTCTTTGTTTCGTTTATCCCTCTGGTTAGACATCCCAAGAGTTGGGTGTGCATTGCATCTCATTAGGTTATGGTGGATTGTTTTGGAAAATGGCCTCCTAAAACACTCCTAGCCCCTCACTCAAGCTGGAGAAATCTATCTAGGATAAAAAGAGAATGAAAAATGGGGAAATGAATCAACGACGTCATAAAATTGACTAATTTGGGGAAATGAAGTAGCTTCTAGCTAAACCAGACATAAGGGGGCTAGGAAATGAAGCAATTTCTAGCTAAACAAGAGAGAGGTGGCCCGCTTAAAAAAATATTTTGTTTGTCCATGCATACACATATAATCCAGTGGGAGAGGGAGATAATGATTCCAAGCTTTGAACTTGTGACAATGTTGTTACAACTCCTACTTATTTGCATCACTGAAGAAAATGTGTTTCATTCAATGGATTACCTTCATATCTTTCATGTGTCCACATATGATGAGGATTGTCATTTTCCATAAAAATTATGTGAGGTTACTGCTCCAAGATTTTTATCCCTTCTATTAGTACCATTCAGGTGGTGAGAACCTCCACTTCCATGTCTTTCTAGTCTCTCAATCAAATAAATAACCATTCCACCTGGTAAGTTCTAAATTATTTTAAAATGTATCACAATAACATTCACTTCCACATATTTCTCGTGTTTCAATCAAATACATAATCATTCCATGTGGTAAATAATAAATTATTTTAAAGTGTATCACAATAACACTATGTGTAATAAGGATAGGGCTTTCTAAAATTGGCATGATAGTAGTCATGAAGATTTTTCATTTTTGGTATCGATTATTTTACATGGATTGAGTGACTATCAATTAAAATGTATTTCAACTAATGACAAATTCATTGATACACTTTTGATATTTATTTTAAAGCTCATGACTTATTGATGCAACTAAGAATATTAAGATTACTATGTATAACAACTTTTTAATAATGCAAAGACGATTAAACTTTATGCAGATAGCAACCTTTGTCAAGGAAAACTTACTAAAATGCACAAATACCTTGTTAGTATAGATAACAAATTTCAATGAGCATAACATACATATCCAAAGCTTACAAAAGCACCAAACTCCTCCTTCTATGCCATAGGGAAGGGTGGAACTACCATAACTGCAATCGTTCTCCTAAATCAATGAATGAGATTTATTGTTCACAACTTCCTTGCATTTATGAATGCATTTGTTAACCTGTTTACTTTTTCACATTTACCTAATCATATTAAGAAATTACTGTAACTCTATATGATTTCCACGTTTATATGATTAACAGAGATTAATATCTCTGGGAACCACGTTTAGATAATTAACAAGCACTACCTGTACCTCATTACCATAGATTACAGGTATCATATTGGAATGTGAATTAATGCCACATTTGGCCTCCGTTCAACATATCTTCCATACAACTACGAACCACAACTATCATAGTGGCTGAGCATTCCGAGCATTTCATTTTCTACCAACAATTCCAGTACTCCAAGTGATGGTCAGTCTTGAAAAACCTGGCATTGCCCCTGAACAATAAAAGAATCACACACGATTACCAAACGCATTCTCGACTGATAAAAGAAATCATAAAACAATTGAAAAATATCAGCATAAAGAAATGAAAGCAGTCTTTTCAGTGCTCAGATCACATGAAAAATCTTCAGGTATGTTGTTTTTTGCACAATATCCAAGGTTTAAAGACATCATTAATACTCTTTAGGGTTTTAATAAATCTAAGTCGGATGTTTGTGTTTGGGAGGGTAAAGATACGGTGTAATACCAAGCATTGCAAGCTATGAAATATGTTCGCCATTTAAAGTGAAAAGTAGTCCAAGACCTTTATCTAGTTCTTCACAATCTGTAAAAAAAATTGGAAGTTCCATACATAGGACTAGTATACGGTTTGTTGAATCAAGGCTTGAATTCGACCATAGTCAAGGCACTTTGGTGGTTTAGGAACTTTGGTGGTTTCATAGGTGGAGTCAGACTCGACAAACCCGAAGAATAGAATAATAGCCAAGACATTGGCCCATAGTGTTTCAAGGACATAAAAAAAATACATTGGAAACTCCATACATGAAGTGGGAATATATGTATGAAAGCATTGTGACTATCTTGATCATTAATTTCTGGTGTATCTGCCACATTTAACAATATAAAAGATAATATTYCATTCCGATTTATGGTATGTATTTCTCAGATGTATATTCCTGTTGGCATGCATATCAAAATCTTGTAATTACCCTATTGATCCGATCACCCATCACTTTAACTAAGGTGTCTTGGGAAGTAGGTCGATTTTCAAATCTYATTATTGAAGTCCAAGTTATTAAYATTGATATGTTTTCCCTCTGTTMATGATTGCGTGGAGGCTGATAGAGGCCTTGAAGTACAAGTTATTAATATTGATATCTTTTCCCTTTGTTAATGATTGTGTGGAGGCCGATAGAGGCCTTGCTTTACGAATAACATCCTCGTGAATTATTGAATTACAATGCATAATTATACAGAAACCACCACTGAATTCATTAACCTCGTCGTTGAACTTTATAAGTCAAACTAATTTTGTAGTGTTCTTAGGTTGTCACAATTTGGGTTTTACTAATTATACAAAATTGTATTTATTTTCAAGTCGATTGTTCAGATCTGTATAGAATTGGGTTTTATTACATCGGATTTATAGTAGAATTGGTTTTTATTAATTCTGTCATTCCAATAGAATTAGGCTTTATTACTTCCTATTTGTAGTAAGATTGGTTTTTATTAATTTTTCCTTTGTGTTAAATTTGTTTTTTTATTAATTCTGAGTTTTTATTAAAAATTTGGGTTTTACTAATTATATACAGTCTTATTTACAGTTTTTTATATTTTGATATTGTGCCTTAAAAGGAATGTGTTGACTGTTGGTTGTGCCTTTTTAATTTAAGAGTTCTTAATAACAGTTCTTGATTTTTATGTTTTGTGTTGAGAGAATCTTCATATATTTATGGTACCTAAATTTCCTTATAGTATATTGTGTATTATACATAACAATGGAGATTGAATAAATGGTCTTATGTAATTTATTTAATAAATAATAAATCATTTATGTTAAATTTATGAGAAGTATGTTATTATTACGGTTAGAAATTTTACATATGTAACTAACTTTAAAATTACGAATTATTTTTTGCATATTGAGAATAGAATAATTTTGTTAATGTTAAAGGTAACCTTAAAATTATGAATTCTTTCCTGCTTGCATATTGAGAAGAGAATAATTTTGTTAATGTTAAATGTAGTAGTTAAACTCATAATGATAAAATCTATATGTTTCACATGTCGAGCAAACAAACCTTTAGGGTTTTATAGGTGTTCCCTCCATCAAAACAATGAGAGTGAGTTGGTTTTCCTTTGGTTGAACCTTAAAATCAATATCAATTGGAATCATAACATTAATTGAAAACAAAATCAATATCAATGGGAATCATAACATTAATTGGAATACTAGTATTACTATATTAATCATAACTTTGTAACTTCCAAAATTTCACTTTAATTATAAACTCATTTACCATAATTATAATAATTATAGATAATAATAATTATTAATTAAAGTTGATAATTATGTCCCCGAGTTGTAGGACAGTCGATAACGGAGTGTGTTGTTAAGCCATTCTGTGTTGTTAAACTCACCGGTTCTAAACCTGAGGGGACAAAAAATCCAACCATGTTAAGGGTTGGGTGATTTTGACGACTTAAATGCCCCTGAATCGCGGTTTCTCAAGCCACATGTTAATCCCTTAGTATGTTATATATATAATTATAATTAATATATTAATAAAGGAGTCTACAAAAATATAATGACATTAACATATTATAATTATATTTTTTAATAATTAGAGTTTATGTCATTTCTATACTTATTATAATAATTAGGATTAGTGTTAGGAAATCATCAAAATAATTATTATTAATGGTTATTAGAATTAGGATTGTATAAGGATTAGGGTTATTTTTATTATAATTTATTTTATAATAATAAAAAAATAATTTAAATTCAATTTAAATAATAATATCAAACTCAATTCCAATAATAATTACAATAAAAATATAATTTAAATAATAATTGCAAGAAAATGACAATAATAAAAAAATAATTTATATTAAATGTAAATAATAATTAAAAATTCAATTTAAAATAATTGTAAAATTTTTAAATTAAGTTTTTTTAAAATATTTATTAATGTAACAATAAGAGTAAATAATAGGCGTAATGGAATAATAGGAGTAAATAATAATAATAATGATATAATAAGACTAAACCATAATATTATATTATTATTATTAAATTATTAAATGATGTCCTTAGAACAAGTATAAATAAAACAGATTTACTATTAATGCCCTTGGAACAAGTTTAATTCATCATTTACAAAGTTTAAGATGATTTTCTATAAATGTATTTAGAACAACTAAGACTCATAATAGTAAATTTTAAGACGATTTTCTATCATGTCCTTAGAACATATATGATTCTAAATTTTCTTCTATGTAATACATCGCATCAGTTCAAAGTTCATATATTTCTCACAAAGGGAACACTTCATTAATGTTGCAATGTGACAAACATAGAAATGTTCGAATGTGATGAATATAGTAATGTCACAATCTGATGAACATAGTAACATCACAATCTGACAAACAATGCAATGTCGCAATATGATGAAAATAATAACATCACAATATGACAAATAATGCAATGTCGCAATGTGACAAACATAGCCACGTTGTCACAACATGACGAGCATATCCCTATCATCGCAATGTGATGAACATAGTAACATCACAATCTAACGAATAATGTAACATCACAATCTGACAAACATATCCCTTTCATCACAAAGTTATGAGCATATTCCTGTCTTTGTAATGTTTCAAACATATCCTCATGTTGCAATGTGATGCAAATATACTAACGTCACAGTGTGACAAACATTTCGAAACATCACATGTGACGAACATGGCCCATTGTCCAATGTGATGTACAGACATTTTCATAATATGTTGAACATAAACCAACCTTTGCATGTGATGAACATAACTCAATGTTGCAATTTGATGAAAAAACACGAATGTTGCAATGTGATGAATATAGTCATGTTGCAATGTGACAAATATAGTAATGTCACAATGTGATGAACATGGTAACATCATAATCTAACAAACAATGCAACGTCACAATGTGACGAACATATCTATGTTCATCACAATGTGATGAACATATCCATGTCGTTTGAATGTGACTAACATAGTAACATCACAATATGACAAACATAGCCCCATCGTCGCAATGTGATGAGCATATCCATGTCCTCACAATGTGTCAAACATATCCTCATGCTGCAATGTGATACAAATATATTGACGTCACAATGTGACAAAAATTTCTAAACGTCACATATATCAACACTGCAATGAGACGAACATTTCCCAATGTTACAATAGGATAAACATAACCCACTATCGGAATGTGAAATACCTATTCAATTCCATATGTGACATACCTACTTCATAATGTGATGACCATAATCTTAGGATGTCATGTGATGAGAAAAACCTGATCCACATTGGAATGCAATAGTGCCATAGTAAACCATCATTAAACATAATCAACATGACCCACCATAATCAACTCCACATGGCCTATGAAGGTCAGTCATGGGCATGGTCAATCATACTCATCCTCGATTAATCATAGTCAACCATGGTCATGGACAACCATAATCAACCATGATCAACGATACTCAACTTCGGTCCACGTCAAGCTCAACCATAGTTCACCATACTGAACCATGGAAAACCATAGTCAATAATGGTCATGGTCAACCATAGTAGACCATACTCTTGGTCATGGTCAACCATAGTAGACCATACTCTTGGTCACGAGCAACAATAATTTACCATAGTTAAGGTAATGGTCAACCATAGTCATAGTTAAGGTCAAACATGGTGAATTTAATCCATAGTCATGGTAACCCATGGTCATGGCCATCCATGGTAATCTATGGACAGGAACTATCAAACATGGCTAACCATTTTCAACCATGGTCAACCATAGTCAACCATAGTTAACATTATGCTCAACCATGGTCAGCCATAGCCAACCATAGTAAACCAAAGTCAGCCAAGGTCTAGCAAAGTTAATCATGGTCGTAGTTAGTGTCATGGATAATAGCTATCAACCATGTTCCAGGTCAACCAAAATCAACCACGGTCATGGTAATGCATAACCATGGTCAACCATAGTCAACTATTGTAAACCACAGTCTAAGAAGATCCATTGAAGTTAACCATGGACATGGTGAACCATAATTAAGCTTGGTCATGGTAAACTAAAGTCAACCACAATTAACTATGGTCATGGTCAATCAAGGTCAATCATATTTAACCATAGTCAACCATAATCCACCAAAGTAAACCAAGGTGTAACAAAGTTAACCATAGTCATGGTCATTCTCATGGTGAAACATAAGAAACCATGATCATGGTCTACCATAGTCAACCATGGTCATGGTCAACCATACTCACAATCATGGTTAACCATGGAGTCATTATCTACCATAGTCAATCATAGTCTATCATAATCAACCATTGTCATGGTGGACGTGGTCATCCATAGTCAACTATTTCAAAAACATTTCATTATTATTTATATCGAAATTTTTATTCAGAAATCTACTAATCTTCATGCATAGTCCTCGTCAACTATAGTCAACCATAGTCAAGGTCAAGATCAACCATTGTTATGGTTAAGGTCAACCATGACCAATGTCAGCCACAGTCATGGTCAATGATGTTCATGGCCAACCATGGTCATCTATGGTCAACTACTATTAACCATAGTGAACCACAATCAACCAAAGTCAACTTTAGTGAAGGTAGTGCTTAATATCTTTTAAAAATACTATAATATTACTTTTTTAATGTATTATTACTTTATTAATCTATTAATTTATTATTGTATTAATATTTTAATGTATATTCATGTAGAAAATGTATTATTAAGGTATTTTTACTTTATTAATGTATTATTTATACTTATTACTATAATATATTAATGTAGTTTTTAAATACTTTATGACTTTTTTATTAATAAATTAATTAATAATTATTTTTCAATATATTAATTAATTAACTAATACATTAAAGATTATTGTAATATTGTATTAATATTATATTAATTTATTAGTGTACTAATATTTTTTAATGTTATAATATAATAATACTTTATTAATGTATATTATTAATATAGTATACATCCTGAGTGAGCCTAATGGTTAAGAACATGTGTTTCTTCTTAAAAGATTACAGACTCAAATTCAAAAGTTTTTTATATAACATAGTGACAAACTTCTTATGCAAATACACACTACACCAGTGCAATGAAAATGAAAATACCTTATAAAAACCAAACCCATGCATGGAAAAATGTCTTAACTAAAAATACATTCACTAAAAATCTCAGATATGTAATGTTTGTGTATGTACCCTAATTTGTAATAGCTTTAAAAATAACAAAACTATGTATTGTAGTACGTTAAACAGAACTGGGCTAAACAAATATTTAAATTTCTGTGATACCTCAAAGTCAGGAATATAATAGAGGTATTGGTTTCTCATTTTATAAATACATAATATAAAGGTATTTTTACGGCACCCTTGGTATTCACTTAACATTACTTCATCTTAATTTTTTCCCTTTTTAAATTTTAATATTTATTAGTTTTTTTTCACTTTTTAAATTTTAATATTTATATTATTAAGAATGAAATTGGTAATATATGATTTTTTTTCACAAAGTTAACTTTGCTATCTTTTTTTCTTCAACTATGATTTCTCTTTTCTTCAATTTAAAAATACATAATCTACCTATTAGTTTGCCTACATTTGAACTTTTAGTTATATTCGATGATGGTAAAATGTCCATTCAAAATTTTAGAAATATCCCTTCAAAACTTCCAACCTTTCTAAAACAAAATATATAATATTTATCCAAAAATATTTACCACAATATATGATTCTATTTTCTTATCCATTTTATGATTCTATTTTCTTATAACAATGCCCATAATATTCATGAATTTATCTAAAGCCACATATCCATTTAATATTCCACGGGATCCATATTCACAACTCTAGAATACACTTTAAAACATTTGAGATCACAATATTTCGATTGCGATAAAGCCACATGGGTTTGAGATTTCGACAACGAGAAGCAGAATTTATAGGAGAAAGCCTGTGACTTGCTTCCACACAGTCCGACGGTCTCATAAGCCATGATCATTGATAAGTGGTAGTTTGAAACGTTCTTGTTATCGCCTGCGACGTCCCGTCTGAATGGCAATGAGTACATTTACTGTACATTCAGACAGAAGTCGAGACTACATGAGGTACGAATTTGGGACGATAGTAGCTGAACAGCACCATAACGTGAGGAACGGTATTTAGATTTTTACTGGGTATATTTCAATCTCTCTTTGAAGTTGGTTTAGGGTTTTTGATCTCACAGTTTAGCTTAATTAGAGAGGCGTCACAATTTTTAGCTCAATTAGAAAGCATCAGGATCGCCATGAGATTGGGATTGAATATATTTAAAACTTGAATATTCTTTCTTCCCTCATAATCACAAAAGCTTGGGAGTTCAGTGTATTTAAAATTTGAATATTCGTTCCATGATAATCAGGAGCTCGTTCAACTAATAAAATTTGGAAGCCAGCAAAGGCCATCCAGTGGAGAGACGAGAACCATAATGTCCACAACCGTAAACCTTAATGCCAAAAACCATAAATCTTAAACCTAAATCGGTGAAAGGTAAACCTAAATTGCTCATTACCAAAAACTGTAAATAATAAACCTAAATCAGAAATTTAAGAGTAGATTGAAACCTAAATCAAATAGTAAATCGTCCTTCTCTTTCCTTGCGTGTGCTCCAATGCGTTCGTCATCCCTTGCTTGTGCTCCAATGCTTCGAGTCCCTGGCCATCCTTGTGGAATAGCACTCTACCGTAAATATGAAACGCCCACCCGTGATTATGAAATACCCATAGTGAAATGCTAGTTGCCCACAGTGATTATGATTGGCCATTTGTACCAATTAAGATTTTTCTTTAATATTTATATAGATCCATTCCGTTGGGCCATACCCTTTTGTGAAGTTTATCCATTTCTTGGATTTTGGTGAATTAAAAATGTCTTAAAATATTATATACTTTATTATTACATTATTTTTTTATACATTAATATTTTTTAATATAATAACACATGAAGGAAAATATTGATATAAGATTGAGGTTGACAAAGTCCTTACTCCAACATGACGGATTTAAGATTTGATTTATAACAAGGAATTAATAACTTCAAATTATAATTTAATCTATAATCATTAACTAGCACACTATTGTAGATGATGAACTTCTATAAACATATATAAAACTGTGCTAGTAACTATTGAATGACTAACTCATTGTTATAATCATCCACAAAGAGTTTTATATATGAATAAAATTTTGGAGGTGTACTAAAATTTTGAATATTGTGTAGTAAATTGAAATGAGCATTGCTATAATCATAATCAAACATGGAAATTCACGTACATGTAGTGGCACTCGAGAAACCTTTTCCATTTTCCATATTTGCATGCATCTATTTTAAGACCAAATATAAGCATCAAGAGAATGATTAGTAAACGCAGAACCTATAGGTCTCATGACTTAGAATGGATGGGTATGTTTGTGACGCTCGTTACAATGTTCTTACTTCAAACGAGTATTTCATTTAACATGTAATAGTTAATCCATATAACTCTTAATCTTATCAATCCTTATTGTATTGTTATTGTAATTCTTAGTTCCTTACTACTTTTTCATATGTTGGGTTGTGATAACATATATACGTTTGGATTTATGGAGTTCTCTCAAATGTTTGTCTTTTTAAATATTTTGAGATCTTTGATATTTCTCTTGGTTAAATGTAGAATATCGTGAGGAGCTTCTTCAGACTTGTATCCATTTATCTATTGTTGGTTGAGCAATACAGAATGCAGTTCTCCCCATTTCTTTTCATTTTTGTTCGGTTGTGAGTGATGTTTTATATTTCTCTATATATTTTTTTATTCATTAATTATGTTTGCAGGCATGTAGTCTAACACGTGGTATGAGAGCTAAGGTCGGGTGAAAATCTGCGATAGCCAAGGGAAGATTTTCATTCACATGCAAAGAAGGAGAGTCTGTTGCAAGGGAACTAAGGATTTGGCACTCTGTCTACAAGAATGAAAAACCCTATGAGTTCGAAAGGTTGTTGGATATTGAGGAGAAAGGTTGGTGGGACGATAGAGTTGGAATCCATGGCATCGGTTAGAGAAAGGTTTCATCTTGGGTACATAGCTTATGTATGCCAACTTCTGCAGTCTAGAGGATGCACACGAATTGTTTTATGCAATGCTTGAACGAGATGATCATGGGCCATTATGTTGAGTTACCGATGGGGGCAGAGTTAGATCTAACACTGACGGTGACAAGTCAAGCATGGAAGCGAATTTTTTATGGGATTACTCATATTCAACTCAATGGTGGAATTCTTGAAAGTAAAGTTCGAGGTGGAGTTATGTAAATGGGCATATGACTATAATACCTGGTTAGGAATGTGTACCATAGTTCTGAAATGTCACCGGTAAATTATAGACAATTTAGGTGATAAAGGGGGGGGATCATGGAATATTATTGGATACCTTGTCATTGAGGGAAAGTTGGTCGGTTTTGGTCAATGTGGGGGTGAAGTTAGGTAAAGAGTCATGTTTTTTGGGCCCATTTATTTGGTATCTTGTGGTTTTAGATCCCATGTATTGCATGTATTGAATCTTTGAAATTATACTAGAGGTGAGAGGTGAAGGCTCACTTGGATGGTTTTTTCGAATTTGGTCAAGGAAGTACATATTTGTTGGTTATGGTGATGGAGTTAAGGAATGCATATTTTGGGATCCTACTACCCAAAAATCATCATTAGCATATATGTGTACATGGAACAATCAAGAGTTGTTCAGGATCACAAAGGGATATTTGTTTTCAAACTCAGGAAGTCATTGTATGGCTTGAAGCTCGAGGATGCACTGGTACAATATGTTTGATTCCTTCATGGTGAAATTCTACAAGAAGTGTGTATAACCATTGAGATTATGGTATATTCATTATCTTTTTGATATATGTTATTCTTGTAGCAAGCACAAGCATTGTTGAGATGAGTAGGTTGGCTCAGCTTGATAGGATTTTTGATATGAAGGATCTAGAAGCAGCGAAAACAAATCTTGGGAATGTAAATACACAGAGACGAAAAATATGGTAAGATTTTGTTATCATAACGAGAGTATGTAGAGAAGATATTCTGGAAATTTAGTATGAAGAATGTGAAACTAGTCAATATCCCATTGGCTTTCCATTGCAATTTTTCCTCAGGTTCATGTCCTAAGTAATGAAGAATAAAAGGGTTATAGGTCTCATGTATTGTATGCTAGTAGGATTGTTGATTATTGTGATGGGAATGTTCAAGTATTTCACATGTAGTTGGTGTTGTGACTGGACACATGGAAAAACCAGGTAAAGAGCATGGAAATGGGTGCTTCGATATTTGAGGAGCATGAGTATCACCTACAATGGTTGCAACAATTTAGTTTGTGGTTATGTTTATTTAGTGGAAGTGGAGTGGTCCATACTGGAGCAAATTGTGTAGACATGTTAATGAAACCAGTGTTGTTAGAGAATCTTTGGTGTTGTTTGGCTTCTCTTAGCTTGTAGGAGGGTGATGGTTGATTCGTTGGAATATGTATCGAGAAATTTTAGTCAATGTGGATATTCTTGGGTTGTGACAACAAATACCATTGTCGTTAAATCCGTTTAGAGGTTTCTGAAATGTTTTTCTTTCTGGATGCTTGGAAATGATTGATATTTCTACTAGTTAAATGTAAAAGTTCATGAGGAGCTTCTTGAGACTTGTATCAATTTCTCCATTTTTTGCTGAGCAATAAGGATTACCATTGTCGCCCATTTTTGTTTATCTCTGCTGTGTCGTGAGTGATGTTTTATATTTCTCTATTTTTGTCCTTGTTCATGAATTCTATTTGTAGGCTTGTAGTCCAACAACATAATCCATAATTCTTTTATGTAATAAACTTAACAATTTGTATCCCATGACATAGAGCTAATAATAAGTATAACCTTCAATCCTTGTGAATCATAATTAACTAATTTTGATGTTATAATCCTTAAATCCAAAACCCTCTTTCTTAAACCCTTACACCATATAATCCCTAATGTATTAAATGTATCACCCTTAGTCTCTATTACTTATAATCCATAGTAGTTAAAACCTTAAAACCCTTGATCAATAACCATTATATTCTTATTATATTCTTTAATGAGTAAATGTGATATCTTMAAAYGCCCAACACTCCTARCCATTATAACTATTTATTCCTAACCTCTCTGAAATACACCTTTATTAGCCTAATCCCTAACCACCATATCCTTACTATTATATCTCTTAACTTCTAAAACCTATAATCCTTACGAAATCTAAATAAAATAAACTATAAACCATCACCTTAAACTCACAATATATTTAGAGGAATAAATCACCCTTGTAACAAAAAAAAAACACTTGAAACGATAAATACGATAAATTTGGCTTGTTCAATACCTCGGTGATGCCAATAGAAAATCCAATGTCGAGGGTTGTACTAGGAGAGGATACAAAAACAAAAGCTCCATAAGGTGGATGAGGTCGGTGAATAACAATTCTAAATGGAACCTCGAAACATAAGGTGTGAAACTAGTTCAAAATTCTTACAAGAATAATAACGTTAACCATCGAATCTATCTAACATATTGTAATTAAACAAATTGAAATATTTGCATGTGGTCCATGCCTATGAAGAATACAATGCCCGAGGATTGGAATTATCTAAGTTGTAATGTAGGTTGGTCATGAAAAAAACTTACCATATATTGAAAACAACATGATTCGATTGAATGAAAATGCTATAATATAATGAAAACATATCTGCAACTTATACAAAATACTAGAATGTATTTCTTGATTGTGTGTTATGAAAGTAGGAGATATAACACCAAAAGTGTAACTTCCTTATTCCTAATCTACATAATAGTAATATTTAATGTAAATATGATGTATGGTTATGGGACCAAATATGTATTATGTAAACATTGTATATCAAGATAATAAAATAAACTGTAATACTAGTTACACATGGACAGAACAAAATAATGGAGGGTAAGTTTGCACAAGAGATGGGAATATATTATAGAAGGGTCCAAGGGGAAATTATCTATGTCTATTACTCTCAAACCACGCTTCTAAATTTTATCATTGTATATTATAACCTCTAATTTTCTCTTGAGTGTTTCAAAGGCCCAATCATTAAACACATTTAAGAGGGTAGGTGTGGGAAGTCACTTTGCATAGTTATTGAGAGAATGAGATGAGTACTAGAAAGCATGAGGGAAGTGTGAGACTCAATTAAACCCTTTTGGGGAAGTGTAAGAGTCAAGTAAGCATGGGAAGAGAAGGAAATTTGTATGGGAAAGGAAAAAAACATTCACAAGTAGTTTGTGGGGACAACAAGGGAGAAAAAAGTATTGGATATTGAAGGAAGACATAATGGGCATGTGTGGCAACTTGTTGGAGCTATAAATTCATAAATAAGTAGTCTTTTAGGCCTGTAGAGTGTAAGGTACCAGATTTATTATAATAGCCGAAAACATAAATATTGTAGAGAATAATAGTGGAACAACACAATAGATGAAATTACAACACCATAATAATACCTTTATTGATAGGAAACACTGTTCACTTTCCTCTTCAAGGGGGAACTGTAGTAGAGCAACGCTCTATTAAAATAAGTATCAACTCAAAAAATTCTCATGCCCTCGAATCCTATTTATACTAAATATATCTACCAAAAGAACATTCTAGAGGAAGATCTTCTAGAAGCGAAAGCTTTTGTTAGGTCTTCTTACATTTGAATTATTCTTCCTTATTACTAGGCCTTATCAATATTGGCCATTATTACATGGAAAATATATCATTATACCTACGTGAGGGGTTAGGGAGGTTAGGTCCATAAAATGTCCCCCCCTTAAAATAGCCTTTTCCTCAAGGCTTGGGATGAGGAAATTGTTACATAATGGTAGATGGCTCCCATGTGGCATCTGTTGGAGTTGTATCTTTCTAATGGAATAACAATTTATTGATGGTGTGCTGATGAATATGACACTCATAGTGGTCCAAAAATTCTTGTGGATGCAACCAGATGGAGCCTTCTTCATCCAACTCAAGAAGGCGGGTTTGAGTTTGACACTTAGCTCCAATCACCTTCTTTAAGAAAGAGACATGAAAAACATGACGGATCCTAGAATGAATTGGAAAAGATAATTGATAGGCCACCATTCCCATGTGTTTGAGAACTATATAAGGACCATAAAATTTGGGTGTCAGTTTCTCACAATGGTCGACCTTGAGTGAAGTCTTTGTATAGAGTTAGAGTCAAAGAAACACCTAGTATCTTTTATCAAATTGAAGTTGAGAGCGACCTTGATCTTCTTGTTGCTTCATGTGATTTTGAGCCATGACCAAATCCTTTTTGAGGATATGGAGAATAACCTTTTGAACTGTAAGAGTTTGGTTAACCTCCTGGACCTTCGCGACACCAGGCATGTATGAGAGAATTGAAGGTGGTGTTTGGCCATATACTACTTCAAAAGGATTCATGTGAGTACTTGTATGGTAAGATGTATTGTACCATCATTTATCTAGTGGTATCCATTGAGCCCACTAAATTTTCCTTTCATATGAAAAACACCTCAAATATGTTTCCAAAAAATTCTTGACAACTTCAGTTTGACCATCAGTCTAGGGATGATAGGAGATGTTGAGATGTAATTGAGTTCCCTGTAACTTGAACAATTCTTACCAAAAACTGTTGGTGAAAGTGAGATCTTGATTAGAAACAATAGAATGAAGAATTCCATGAAGCTTGAAGACATGATCAACGAAAATTTGAGCCACAGTGGAGGCATTAAATGGGTGTTGAATAGAACATAAATGAGCATACCTGTAAAGATGATCAAGGAACACCATGTTGATTGACTTATTTCCTGATTTAGTTAATCCAACAATGAAATCCATAGAGATATCCATCCGAAGAGAAGGTGGAATTAAAAGTGGTTGTTGTGTGCCATGGGATTTGACTATTTCTGCCATGTTGCATTGACAAACATCACATTTTGCCACAAAAGTGAAAACATAATGTTTCATACCATCCGAGAAAAAAAAACATTTGACCCAATCATAGGTTTTGGTAAACCCTGAGTTCCCAACAACGGGTGTAACATGAAGCTCAGAAAGAATCATGGATTTAAGTTGTCAAGTTTTACTTAAATAAAGATGACCATTGTAGCAAAGCTCATCATTATGCGAAGAGTAACCTCATGAAACTGGATAATTGGCTTGATATTGTTGGATCAGACGTGAAATGTTAGGATCTTGCAGCCATTCCTGGTGAACATCTTGGATCCAATATGGTAGAATGAAGGAGAGGGAAAAAAGAAACCGTTCATAGTCATATTTCCTTGAAAGAGCATCAACAACCACATTTTATTTTCCTTTCTTGTAAATGGTCTCATAATCATATCCAAATATCTTAGTCACCCATTTTTATTTCTCTGGGGATGAAGGATGTTGCTCCAAAAAATACTTGAGGATTTGATGATCTGTGTCTGTTTGGAAGCGTTGTCCCAATAGATAAGGGTGTCAAATATCCATTGCATGTAGAATGGACTACATTTCCTTTTCATAGATTGATTGGCCCAAATATCACTCTGACAGTTGTTTGTTGGTAAAGGCCAAAGGTCAGCCATCTTACATAAGGATTGCTCCAATTCCTCTCCCAAAAGCATCACATTCCAGGACAAAGGTCTTCATGAAATAAGGAAGGGCCAAGATAGGAGTGGTGCACATAGCCACCTTCAAGTCTTGAAATTCCCGATCAACTGCATGAGTCCAAGTGAAATAATTATTTTTAAGGAAAGAAGTGAGAGGCGCCGCAATATTTCCATAATTCTTAACAAACTTGCAATAATAGTAGGTTAAACCCAGAAAACCACCCAAGATTTTGAGAGTATTGGGGTAAGGCCAATATTTCATAACTTCAATCTTATTAGGATCCACCCCTAAACCTTCCTTGGCAACAATATCACCCAAGCACTTGACTTCTGAGGCTCGAAAAACACATTTAGATTGTTTGAGGAAACATTGGGGCTGAGAGAGTAGATGAAGAACTCAATCCACATGAGCAAGATGGGTTGTCCAAGTTTTACTATAGATGAGAATATCATCAAAGAAAAATAAGAAAAAATGATGGTGAAAACGACAAAATACATGATTCATGATGCTTTGGAAAGTGGAGGGAGCATTACATAAGCCAACTGGAATGACCAAGAACTCATAGCGGCCCTCATGAGTTTGAAATGGAGTTTTAGGAATGTCTTCCTTTTTCATACGTATCTGGTGGTAGCCAGAACCAAGATCAAGTTTAGTAAAGAACTGGGCACTGTAAATGTGTTGAACCTGCACATAATAGATCTAGCTAGAAAATACCACACACATTTGCAAAGATAAATTGAGAAAGAAGAAGCAAGAGAGAAAGAATGGATGAATTCTCATTAACTGTATTCCACACTCAAAGAGTGAATAATTTATAATAGATATAGTATACATGAGTAACTAATGAGCCATAGTGGTGGTCTAGAGTTATATGGACACACACCAACAATTATGGGAGTGAACTGCCACCTAGTCTAGTCTCTCAGGAAGTTGCGGGAGTGAACTGTCACCTAGTTGAGTTAACTAGTCAACTAGGCTTCAGTTAACTGACTGAACAGAGAGAAGTGAGGAATTAACTCAAGAAATCAAGGGTAATGTGCCAGTATGGTGATGAAACCAAGGAAAGTGTGCATTATCTAGTGATGATCCCAATGTTGCATGGTGACGAAACCAATGAAACATCTAAACTCAACTCAACTAGTCAAATTGAAGTGTCAACTGAAAAAGAATATTCTCCAGGTGGAATATTCTCCCCTAAAATATAAGAGACTGGATAATGACTAATTATGACTAATAAACATGGAAAAACCTTCGGAAAAATAAATCCTAGGTGTGTGTGAAGTAACTCCAACACACCCCCTGAACATCACTATGGTGAAAATAAAGAATGATTCCCAACAACGAGGCCATGTTAGGTACCCAAATACAAAAGATACATTGAAACAAATGAGGAAAGAAGGAAAACCTCATGGGAAAACCCCCCTCTCAAATTACAATGCATAAAAAAAAATATGAGAGTGAACAAAAAGTAGTTGCTAAGAAACCATGTCCTTTACTACAAGAAGACCTCGCAACTGTGCAAGTTTGTGCTCGTTGAAGATTTTGTTGAAGATGTAGATGTCTGCACAAACCTGAGGACATAGATGAACCATTGATATTTCCACACATATCCACTTTATCTTCTTGTAATGAAGAATATCCAAATAAATTTTGGATGAAACTTTGAAAATCGTGCGACCATTTTCGGAAAAATGTTGAAATTGTGTTGATTTTAAAATAATCATAACATCACTTTCCGGACTCAGTTTTGGATGATGTTTTTTTTGAAATTGGATATTTTTCCAAGAGGAATTCAAATATGCAATTTTTTTCTGCAAATTGAGCTTAGAAAATATCAGAATGGAGTCTTATGTGTGCAGCTCTCTTTTTGTCTCCTGAGATGCATGCATTGCGCATCGAAAAGTGTCTGCATGTGACTCCTGAGATGCATGACTTATATAGTCCGCATGAAATTCAGAAATAAAATATGAATGGAGTACACATCATCTTCAATTAATGGAATACAAATTTGTGCAAATACGTTTGTAGAAGACTCTTCATAATAAGAGACTTGATCTTCCGATGGCTTCTCTTCTGGCTCTGTCTATTCAACCTCCTGCATGAAATCTTCACAATCTTATTTATTCCCATATATAACCTCCAATATGGTCCATAATTCATTTGGAGTGAATTCTTGTGTGGAATCACATACTTGGTTGAGAATTTATGGAGAAATGGACAAGCAAATAAATCCTATGGCCATATCTTGTCTATTGAGAAAGTTATTTTTATCATCGAAAAAATCAGTCTCTACTTCCATTTCCATGGTTATTTGGTGTAATCCTTTACTTCTAAGAAGAGGTAGAATCTTTGGCTTCCACTCCAAATAGTTATGAGGCATGAGAAGTATTATCGGAGAGCAAAACATAAATTCCATCTTTTCTGTGTTCTTCAATCTTCAGTACCTAAAAAAAATAATTTGGTGTATCTTATTCTTAGCAGTCTGTCGGCTCTAATACCATGTAAATTTATTGAACTTGCACAAAATATATCTATATAGAAAATACCACAAAAATTTGCAAAGAGAAATTGAGAAAGAAGAAGCAAGAGAGAAAAAATGGAAGAATTCTCATTAACTGTATTCCACACTCAAAGAGTGAATAATTTACAATAGATATAGTATACATGAGTAACTAATGAGACATAGTGGTGGTATAGAGTGATATGGACACACACTAACAATTACAAGATTGAACTGCCACCTAGTCTAGTCTCTCAGGCAGTTACGAGAGTGAACTGCCACCTAATTGAGTTAACTAGTCAACTAGTCTTCAGTTAACTGAATGAACAAAGAGTAGTGAGGATGTAACTTAGGAAATCAAGGGTAATGCGCTAGTATAGTGATGAACCCCAGGAAAGTGTGCATTAGCTAGTGATGATCCCAATGTTTCATGGTGACAAAACCATTGCAACATCTAAACTCAACTCAACTAGTCAAATTGAAGTGACAAATGAAAGAGAATATTCTCCAGGTGGAATATTCTCCCCTAAAATATAGGAGACTGGGTAATGACTAATTATGACCAATAAAAAAGGAAAAACCTTAGTAAAAATAAATCCTAGGTGTGTGTGAAGTAACTCCAACAGGCACCACTTAGTTCATCCAAGAGATCATCAATGAAATGAATGGAAAATTTGTCTTTGATGGTGACTTTTTTGAGGGATTGGAAGTCAGGAAACATGTGCCAAGATCCTTCTTTCTTAAGTACCATGACCATAGGATAAGAATAAGGGCTTTCACTAGGAAAGATAACACATGCAACGATAAATTCTTGAAGAATTTTGTCA
>JASDQU010104776.1:29637-40925 GCA_032191745.1 Picea mariana | reverse complement strand
CTTTCCTTTCCTTGTCATGACATGTCATGCCATGCCTTTCCTTTCCATTCCATTCCTTGCCTTTTCATCCCATGTCTTACATTTCCTTTCCATAACTTTCATTTCCTTTCCATGCCATGTCATGCCATGCCTTGCCTATCCATGCCTTTCATTGCCTTGCCTTTTCATTCCATCCCATGCATTTCCATTCCATTCCTTGTCTTTCCATTCCATGGCATGTCATTCCTTTCCTTGCCTCACCATGCCATGGCTTTCCATGCCTTTCCTTTCCATTCCATGCCATTCCATGACCTACATTACTTTTCCTTACCATGCCATGCCATGCCCTGCCATGCCTTGCCTTTCCTTACAATGACATGACATTCCTTTTATTTCCATGTCTTTCCTTGCCTTACTATTACATGCCATGCCTTTCCTTTCCATGAAATGTCTTTCGATGGTAGGCCTTTTGTTTCCATTTGATGCCTTGGCTTGCCATGCCACAATATTCCTTTCCATTCCATGCCTTTCCATGCCATGCCTTTCCTTTTCTTTCCATGCCATACATTGCATTTCCTTGCCTTTACATGACATGCCATGCCTTTCCATTCCATGTCTTTCCTTGAATTTCCATTCCATGCCTTTCCATGCCATGCCATGTCTTTCCTTTTCTTGTCTCGTCATGCCAATCCATGCCTTTCCATGCCATGCCATGTCTTTCCTTTTCTTGTCTCGTCATGCCAATCCATGCCTTGTCTTGCCATGCCGTGATTTTCCATACTTTTCCTTTATATGCCTTTTCATGGAATTCCATTCCATGCCATGTCATGCCACAAATTTCCTTTCCATGCCATGCCACAACTTGACTTTCCATTGCAAGACATTCCATTACTTTTCTTTCTATGACATGCCTTTCCATGCCTTCCCTTGCCTTGCGATGACATGACATGCCTTTCCTTCCCATCCCATGGATTTCCATGATAGGCCTTGTATTTCCATGTGATTCCTTGCCTTTCCATGCCATGTTATTCTATGTCATTCCATGCCATGCCTTGCTATGCAATAACTTTCCATTCAATGATTTGCCTTGCCTTGCCTTGCCTTGCCATGCCATGCCATGTGTTGCATTACCTTGAATTTCCATTGCATTCCATGTATTTTCTTTCCTTTCCATTCCATGCCATGTCATTCCATGCCTTTCCATGCCATTACATGCCTTTCCTTGTCTTGTCTTTCCAATCCATGATTTTCCTTGTCATTCCATTCCATGTCTTTCCATGCCTTGCCTTTCCATGCCATTTCATGTATTATCATGGCATGTCATGCCTTTCCATCCCATGCCATGCCATTCCATGCCACAACTTGAATTTATATTCCATGGCATGCCTTGTTTTTCCATGCCATACATTTCCTTTCCATTCCATGGCATGCCTTGTTTTTCCATGCCATACATTTCCTTTCCATTCCATGCCTTGCCTTTCCATGCCATGCCTAGAATTTCCTTTCCTTGCAATTTCATGCGTTTCCTTACCTTTCCATGCCATTAAATTTCTTGTCCTTCCATGCAGTTCCTTTCCTCTCCTTGGCATGCCATGCCATGCCTTTCCTTTCCATGCCATTCCTTGCCTTTCCATGTCATGTATTCCATTTCCTTGCCTTTCCATACCATGCCATGCCTTGCCTTGGCATGCCATATCGTTCCATTCCTTACATTACCTTTCCTTGCAATGACATGCCATGTCTTGCCATACCATGCCATATCTTGCCATGTCTTTCCATCACATGCCTTTCCACACCTTTCCATGCCATCTCATCCCATGCCTTTCCTTTCCATTTCATGCCTTACCTCGCCTTTCCATGCAATTCCTTTCCTTTCCATGTCATGCCTTGCATTTCCTTGCCTTGTCATCCCATGACATGCCTTTACATGCCATGATTTTCTATACCATGCCTTACCTTTTCATTCCATGTCATGCCATTCCTTGCATTTCCTTTCCTTTCCATTCCATGTGATGCCTTTCCATTCCATGCCTTCCCATGCCATGCTATGATTTGTCTTTCCTTGCCATGACATGCCTTGCATTTTCTTTCCTTTCCATGTCATGCCATACCTTTCCATACCATGCCTTTCCTTGAATTTTCATGCCATGCTATGCCATGCCTTACACTTCCTTACATGTTTATTTGGACAAGGCCCATGCGAACACACTACACACAATCACCTGACACAATGTTCTTGAAAATCAACCTGTTGTTCAAAATTTGGACTTTGCCTCATTGAGAAACACCCTAGTCTCATAGATACTGCAAAAACTAATTTTTCGGGAAACAAAATTACAGATGTGGAGTTCCACTAGTTGAAGCCTAGTTCATAAGATTCAATTAAATTGACAATTCGTCCATCTGAATCTCGGTTTGATTTTTAGCACGAGTTGCAACTTGCCTCCTCAATCCATTCATAGATATGTTGGCAATTTGGTCGAGGGAAATAAAATTCAAACCAAGCAGTATAGCGGAGTTTCGTAATATCCCACATGCCTATTTAGCCAAGGACCGCACAACCATGCTACTCATAATCAACCAACACAGTTTTCTTGAAAATTGAACTCTCATTTAGAACTTGCACTAGGCCTCGTTGAGCAAAAACCTAGTCTCGAATATCCTCCAACAAACGATTTTATGATAAACAAAATGATAGAGGAGAGGCCCCACTAGATGAAACCTTATGTCCTAGATCTAATGCAACTAATGGTTTGTTTGCACAAGGGTAGACCCAGGGTTCAACGCTACGACAGTGCACCAACAAAACCCTAACTACCGTCCCTTTCGGCAACACCTGCGAAGCAAATGAAGTATCACCTGAGGTAGAGGCAAGGGTGGTTGCAAGACTCAGGTGTCTGCAACCTTACCTGCGACATAGATCTAGGATTATAACACTTAGTAGGGCACTTAGCACTGTTAGTTCATCATTATCTAATCAATATCTAATCCGTAGAGAAAACAGACCATCGCAACATTCACTCTGATATAATGTATATAAGCACTTAGTAAAGGAATTAGATCAGATCTAACAGATTCAAGCACTAAGAAAGGTCACAGATGTCAGATCTAGCATCCAGATTCATCATAAGCACAAAGAAAAAATAGATTTATCTATCAAAGCACTTAGCACATAACACATAAACACATCAGAACATCGCATAAAGTAGAATAACATAGTATTTACGTGGTTCACCCCCACCCTGGGGATACATCCACCAACTTTTCTTCTTTATTAGCTTCTTCCATGGGTTACATGCACATAGCCTCAAAACCTTACTCCGCATAGGACAAAAGATCTATGCATCTTGCTAGATCTTTCTTCCTTGCATTACAGCACAATGCCCCCCTTAGTATCTTACAATGACTTTCACTTGGCTCTGCGAGTCTCACAGAGTATGCATGAATCCTTACACTTCTTGATCACATAGATCCCACTCTTAGAACTTAGCCAACTTGCACAACACTTGCACACTATTCAACTACTTCTTACATTTCCTAGCCTTCTATTTATACATAAAAAATAGGCTTAAACATGGGTAAACCCATGGGCTGACATCTCATTCTCGTCACATATTCCAAAATCCCAAAAAGGACCCAAGAAGGGGACAAGATCCCATGATCTCTACTTCATCTTGTTCTCTGTCTTCGACAAGCTATCAAAGTCCCAAAATAGGTCAACTTGAACAAGGATCTCCCAAAAGTTGGTCAAGGGCCAACATGCCCCCAACACTCACCTCTGACTCGTCCTGAGTCACTCTGGTCTAACTAGTTCTTCTTCGAACGCCTCAAGCTTGGCTCAAGCTTCTTCGACCTACTGCTGTGCTGCGACCTCCTTTTCAATGAACTCATGAATGACTGCATCATTAATAGGTCCCTCTAGACGTTGTTCTACTGTAGTTGCAACATGCTCCAGCTCTTCTCCTTGGCCTTATACCTCTTTAAACAACTGATAGGCCTTATCTTGCACATGTTGGAGTTTCTGAGTTATCTCCATAACTCTGCTCTGGATAGTATGGATTTTTTGTTGTGCAGTGTGTTTCTCTTGGGAGCACTTCATTATTTCCACAACTGACAGGGACTTCAGTTGCACCTGTATCTTTTCAGCTTGATACTTCGCCTCTTGGAGTTGTGACTCTAGTGCTCTTAATTTTGGACTCTTAGCAATTCGTTCATATGTCAGGTCACTGTGATCAGTGAGATGCTTACATTCCAGGTTAAGAGCCTTGAGCCTTTCAACTACACTCCTAACGGTTTTTTCCCTTTGGTCTCTTACATTTTGAGGGGTCTCGAGTATTGTGCATAGCTCCAAATATTCTATGTGTTTTTGTAGCTATTGGATCACTTCTTCAAGTTGCGCTACTTGTTGTGGAACTCTCTCTTCGTACTTTACTTCTACGACTATCATAGAGAGAAGTTCTATGTTGACCATTACCTTTACTTCAAGTTGCTCCACAAGCAACTATTCCTTTTCTTTCTCTAGATGAGCTTTTCCTTCATCAAACTTTGCTTGGAGAACAAGATTTTCCCATTCTATAGCACTTTGTTGCTCTACAAGTACTCCGTGTACTTGTGTGAAAGCATGGGTGGCTTGCGCTATTTCTTCTTGCGCTCGCCGAAGATGAGATTCGACTATATCATCTAGGCGGTGGAGTTGAGCTGGCTCATCTCCCAATTATGGTTCCCCTGGCATAGTGGAGACTGTGCGGATGGACTGTAGGGCTTGTTGTACCCCTCAGAGTTCAGTCTCAATTCGATCATACATATTCTCTTGCTTTGCTTCTTGTTTCTTTACTATTTCCAGTGAAGCATCGTTTAGGGATTCTACGAGGAAGTCGAAGTCATCAGAGGTGAGGATGGTCTGCTTCTTGGTCATGGTGGCCTTCGATTTCTTCCAGGAGGAAGGTTTCAAAGGTGAATGTTTCCTCTTCTTTAGGGATTTAGCCTCGTCACCCTATTGTTGTTCAACCTCTTTGTCATTCAACTCTTCACCATCACCTCCTTGCTCTAGTGATGTGGAAGAAGTCTTCATGGATGCACTATCTAAATCTTGAACCTCTTCAGTTTTCTTTGTCCTGCTAGGTCTGGGTGTATCCTGCACAGTTTATGGGCTGTTGATGTCGGATATCTCTGTACGGTCTGCTGGAATGAGGAGGTCCGTCGACCAATCCTTGGTGATATCCTCCAAGTCCTCCTCTGTTAGCTGATAGTAGGATTGGAGCAGTTGCTTGTGTTAGTCAGCATGCATTGTGATGTAAATAAAATGTCGGTATGCGTTGAACTTCATCAAGGGCCTGAACTGGTGTAGAGTGTTCGGAGTGATGCAAGACTCAGAATGGATGGTTTTCTTCAGCTTGTTGTAATAGGTATTAAATGCAACATTGGATAGTCATTGTTTATTCATATCACTTGAGTACCAAAGTGTACTAAACTTCACGCCCAGTGGTTCGAAAGGCTCAATGTCTGGGAAGGTCGCACCTTCCGGCATCTCCTAGGCAATAAAATCGTTCTGGATTAATAGCCTGCTGAAATGAAATTTGTGCCATTGATCCTGGGTTTCTCTGTAGTCAAGTTCTAATTGGTTCACCAGGTACTTATACCAGTTCATCTGAATTCCTTCTGTGCACTTCCCTGTGAGGTCAACTACAAAACCAGTGACTTGGGTTGGTCGGTTGTTTTGTACTAACTTCCTTGCAATCAATTGATAGGTGAGGCACACTGTACCACTATGAATAGAAGATACTTTGTAACCTCGTGTTCCCTTCTCAACATCACCATAAGTGTCCTTGATCCATTGTGCTAGAGCGCAATCCATGGATTTTCATGGGTAAAACTCTTGTGGATCATGTCCTTGCATAATTAACCCTCTGATCTGATTGATCAATGTCAGATCAACTGTTATACAGTGGTTTAGCCACAAAAACCCTCCATGGTAATAAGACAACAATAGTTTGACACATGCATTCACCTCCTTGTGTCGTTCGAAGGGAGGAATATTCATGACATTTAGTAGGGTGGACTGAGCGAGGTTATGGGTCTAGGACTGGGGGATTATATTTGAATTCTTCCCCTTAGTATGGATTAAGTACTTATGTGGGTCGAGGATGTTGTAAAATTTGTGATCTCCGAGGTTGAAGTCGCTAAACTTCAATGCTGCAATCTTATCTTGGTCTGCTTGAACTGTGCGTATCCCCTTCGGGAGGTACGGAGTGACCAAGGATTACTCAAAATCTATAGGTATGTTGTATCAATTTATTGCACTGCTCAGAGGTGGTAGATAGGTGGGTAAGATGGTAAAAATCAATTTAGCATTCACTAGATCATCCCTGTGCTTCATTCTCTTTTCATCGGATGGTCGAGATGGTCTGGATTCACGAGAAGTGGACGGAGAGGCTGGCAGTCCTCTCATTGACAATGCTTGTATACTTGTAGACATCGACATGACTCTTTCAATCATGAGGTCGATCAAAATTTGTTCAACAACTTTCTCTGCAGATCTCAACTCGTCCGACATACACACTCGGGGTTAAAAATCTCAGGTTCGGGGGGTAACTCAGACACAGTAATGAGATAGAGAGAAAGAGAGTGATGATCACTGTATAAACTAGACTTAGTCTGTGGGCTCAAATTCTCAATTGGAAAAAATTTTCTTGGTGAGTGGCGTGATGGGATAAATAGGTAACTCAGCAACGCGTCGCTTGCAACGGGTATGAAGCCTTCATTAACTCTGTCCTTTCCATTATGGCGCAGTCCCAATAGTCGGATGGTAAGTTGTTTGTCCATAAATGTCTTTCTATAAGTTTGGGGCATTGGTCTAATAGTTATAATGTCCCCAACAACTATATTGATTCATCATGGCAAAGTTCCATGTGTCATTGTTCTGATATCCTGGCGAAGCTCCAATTTTGCAAATTTTTCTTTTGCGAGGTTTCCTCTGGAACCTTCTACAACTTGTTGATCTTAGCTCACTTCTTACTTAGATTTCTAGCCTTCTTCCCAGTGAGCTTCATCTCATTTTTCCTTTTTCCATTCTGATCCTTAGCTTCTTTTGGCATAGTTACTTCGTGTTGTTGAGATTCTTTCCTAAGATTCAAGGGTAACCCTTCTTCTTCATCTGGAATAGGTACTTCAATATTCAGTGGTTCTTCTAGTGTTCTTGCAATTTCAACATATGGGTCTTTGGTGTTAAATGGATTTCATATGTTCTTATGTTCTTCAATCAAGTGGGTGATCCTTCTAGTCATGAATTCTTTTAACTCTTGTTTCTTCTGCTCCAAGGCTCTTTCTTCTTTTCTTCTGGCCTGATCTCCTTCAATCCAAGGTTTTCCTAGTAAGATATCAAATGGAGCGCTAACCTCGATAAATTTAACAACTTCAAATTATTCCTCTGTCGAAGTTCCCTTGGCATTCATAGATATCTGGGTGAGCTTTCCACATATGTTTATTATTTTTCCTCTAAATAACCCTATTCCTCTCAATGAAGGAATCATAGTAGGATTTCCTAGAATTTTCCAAGTTCTTTTTGTCATGATATTCACCTGTGTTTCCTCATCCAAAACATAGTCAATGTTGAATTCTCCTATTCTTTCTTCAATGCATTCTTTTTCTTTGAAGATCTCTGGTAAGATGAAATGTCGTTGATCATTCAAGGTTTCTTTCATTTGTAGCAATACTTTTTCTGATTCTTCCTGGGATTCTTTCATAATCTTAGTTTCTGGACCTGCCTTAGGGTTTTTTTGATTCATATTCATTTTTTCAACCTTAGCAATCATTATAGGACAATCCAATACTTCATGGTCCATAACTTTACAACAAAGACAACTAGGTCTTCTCCTAGGGAATTCCTTAGCAATATGCCTGGGTTTTCTGCAACTGTAACAAAGGGTTAATCCTCCCTTTCATTTAAATGATCCTGGACCTTTCTTGTACTGCACACTAGGATCATGGTAGCTAACCTGCAAAAAATTCTTTCTAGGATCCTACATACACTTATTAGTCCAAATATCCTTTCTATGCATAGGTATAACATATTTTTCACTATTCTTATCAGATCTACTCATATCAAATATTATTTCATCTATTAATACCCTAGTTTTCAAGCTAGGACAAAATCTATCATATATGCCTAGATTCATACTTTTTAAACAAAAACTTCCACTAATCGTACTTCTATATAGCGCAAAGCTTTCAGGTCTAGAAACTTTTTACTATTATTACCTTTATCAGAGCACAGAGATTTCATATCTTACCTATTTTAATAAAGAATCCTCACTTTTACCTTTCTTAGGGCACAAAGCTTCTGGATCTTACCTCTTTTCTTCAAATCAAACTTCTTTTCCTTAGCACAGATCTTGCCAAACTAGTAGAGTATTGCGCACTAGAGAAATAGATCTACGCACAGAGCTTTCACAATTTGAGATCAAATCTTTGCACAATGATTCTTTTTCCTCAGTTCCCAACAATCATAGTTTCAAGTACCGGCAACAGAACCATTTGTTGGCACAGGGGCAGATCCAGGGTTCAACGCTATGACAATGCACCAACAAAACCCTAACTACTGGCCCTTTCAGAAACACCTACGAAGCAGATGAAGTCTCACCCGAGGTAGAGGTAGGGGTTGTTGTAGGACTTAGGTGTCTGCAACCTTAGTTGGGACACAAATCTATGATTATAACACTTAATAGAGCACTTATCACCGTTAGTTCATCATTATATAATCAATATCTACTCCGCAGAGAAAATAGAGCATCGCACCATTCACTCTGATCTAATGTATATAAGCACTTAGTAAAGGAATTAGATCAGATCTAGCATATTCAAGCACTAAGAAAGTTCACATATGTCAGATATAGCATCAAGATTCGTCATAAGCACAAAGCATAAACATATCTATCTATCAAAGCACTTATCACATAGCACATAAACACATCATAACATCGCATAGAGCAGAATAACACAGTATTTACGTGGTTTAAACCCACCCTAGGGCTACATCCACCAACTCTTCTTCTTTATTAGCTTCTTCAATGGGTTACATGCACAGAGCCTCAAAACCTTATTCCGCATAGGACAGAAGATCCGCACAGCTTTCTATATCCTTCTTCCTTGCGTTAGAGCACAAATCCCCCCACAGTCTCTTACAATGACTTGCACTTGGATCTGCAAGTATCACACAGTATGAACAAAGCCTTACACTTCTTGATAACACAGATCCCACTCTTAGCACTTAGACAACTTGCACAACACTTGTGCACTATTCAACTACTTCTTACATTGCCTAGACTTCTATTTATACATACAAAATAGGCCTAAACATGGGTAAACCCATGGGTCGACATCCCATTCTTGTTACATATTCCCAAATCCCAAAAAGGACCCAAAAAGGGGCCGAGATCTCGCGATCTCTGCTTCATCTTATGATATGTCTTCAACAGGCTATCAAAGTCCCAAAATAGGTCAACTTGACCAAGGATCTCCCAAAAATTGGTCAAGAGCCACACAGTTCGTCCATATCAGTCTTATTTTGAGTTTTATTATGAGTTGCAGCTTGCCTCCTGAATCCATTCAGGGACATGTTGACAATTTGGTCCAAGGGCATAAAATCCAAACTGAGAATCATATCATAATTTTTTAATATCCTGCACGTCTATTTGGCCAAAGCCCACCTAAACACACTACCCACAATCAATCAACATAATGTTCTTAAATATCGACCTCTTTTTCCAAATTTTCATTATGCCTCATTGGGTAAAACCCTAGTCCGAGAGATCCTGCAACAAATGATTTCATGAAAAACAAAATTATATCATAGGGTCCCCACTAGCTAAAACCTGATGCCTCGAATCTAATGAAACCGACAGTTGTTCCATCAAAGTCTCAGTTTTATTTTTATCACAAGTTGCAACTCGCCTCCTTAAGGCATTTAGGGACATGTTGACAATTTTATTAAGGGGCATAAAATCCAAACCGAGCAGCATAACTAAGTTCTGTAAGCTATCACACATCTATTTGGCCAATATTGATGTTATGACACAACCCACAATCACCTGGCATGATGTTCTTGAAAATCGACCTTTTGTTCATAATTTGGGTTATGCCTCATTGAGAAAAGCCCTAGTCGCATAGATCCTCCAGCAAATGCTTTTCTGGGAAACAAAATGACAATGGAGGGGCCCCACTAGCTGAAATTCAATGCCTCAAATCTAATGCAATCGACTGTTTGTCGATCTAAATTTTGGTTTGAGTTATATCACAAGTTGAAACTTGACTCCTCAAGCCATTCAGGGACATGTTGATAATAGACCTAGACCTAAACCATTACCGTGACATAGAACTAGACCTATACTAAACCATGACCTAGACCTAGACCTAGACCTAGACCTACAACATTACCATGACCTATACAATGACATAGACCATGGAAAGACAAGACACGCCAAGGCAATGTATTCCAAGGAAAGGCATGCCAAGGCAATGTCTAGGTATAGGTCTAGGTCTAGGTATGGAAATGCAAGGAAAGGAAAGGCAAGCCAAGGCTAAGAAAATATAGACATGGAAATTCAAGGCAAGGTCTAGGTCTAGGTCTAGGTCTACATGCTATATCTTGTTATCAAAATTTATTGAGTTGAAATATTAGTTTTTATTTCTTTGATTTCAAATAGGGCCTTGAAGTTATGTTGTTTTTCATGCAATCCAAAAGAAATTATGGATCAATAATATAATGAGACTACACCATAAGGATGGAAAATCAACCTATTTAGTGACATCTCTTTCTATGTAAATCATATTAATTATGATAATCCATGTTTCACAACTATGAAGATACCTAAGATATATGAATAAAGAGAGATTATGATTTGACATTGAAATTCTCATGCGAGTATTTTATCTAATATAGATGGGACACCAAGTTGTAGAGATGCAAGCTGAATGAATCCTTTGATTGTAATTTTTAGGTATTAAACTTGTTCATTTAGTCCACGCATTATTTTTGTAAGGAAAAAAAAAGGTGTGATACATGAATGCCATTATTGTTTTATTAAATTAACTTGAAAAAAAAATCTCTCTAACGATGAAAATAACTATATTTTTACAAACAATCAGTTTTTTTAATATCATAATGAAAGTAACTTTTAAATTAAATATGGTTATCCAAGGAAAGGCAAGGAAATTCAAGGTAAGGCAATGCAATTCTTGGCATGGAAAGTCAATGAAAGGCATGGCATGATAATTAAAGGTAAGGAAATGCATGGAAATTCAAGGCAATGCAA
>JASDQU010104776.1:6990-20437 GCA_032191745.1 Picea mariana | reverse complement strand
TTAATATAGTGGACCTATTCCACCTTACATTGAATGACCACAATCCCATATATTAAATGACTTCCACTAATAACACACAACTACATTCCCATTGGGTACCTCCCTAGGTATACTACATTTCATCCCCCTTCACATGTTTTGTCCTCGAAACATGACAAGAAACCACACAATATGACCGGCTAGGCAATGTAGCCAACTGGTACCAAGTACGACCATCCATCCATCCCAATGGAAGTAGAACATGATGTATATCTACTACCTTTCCACCCTTATCTTTCTCTGCATCATGTCGGGGTTGCCATGGGATTGTTTCTGTAGCTTGAGCTCTTCTCTCAGTGCCAGTAGTCCTCCAAGAACCTTTTGATCGGTTTCCTATCTGGTGCCCTACTGGTACATAAATGTGTTGATGCACATGCCCTTGCCTTGATGAATTTTGTGTCTCTATATGATGTAGATGGAAATATACAACAATTGTAGGAATTTGTTCTTTCTTCTTCGAATCTGCAACACTTTGTTCCTTTGAGTTAATGACCTCCTTAACTTCCTGATTATGTCATTCTTGTAGGTTTTCTTCATCTCCTTCTGTAGACTCTGCCTCTGATTCAACTTTATACTGGGCAATAACTTCTTTGCTAGCTTCCATGGGTCCATCTTTCTTACTAATAGACACATCCTGCAATGTGATTTTTATTTTCTTGTACCACAACTTTAAAAACTTCTTTTGCACATTAATATTAATGGTACCCATTGATTCTATCCAAGGATATCCCAAAACAATATCCACTTCATCCATATCCATAACATAAAAATATGAATGCAACACATATTGATCCATGGTAATCTTCAAATCTTTAAACATTTGAACATTTTCACCCTCAACCTTTGTGCTTTGAACATTCTTTATTGGAACTTGTAATCTATTAACCAACTAAACATTGATAAAATTACGCATGCAACTAGGGTTAATAGAAACAATGATATTTTCTTTATGAATACAACCATGAACCTGTAATATAGATTTTTAACATGAAAATAAACTCTTGGTTCTCTCTTTATTCTTATTTTATCTATGAGACCAATTTTCTAACAATATTTTTTCAAATTCTCCATTGGAGAGTGTCATCATCTCCTTATAATCGAGCGATTTCCACCAAATGGCAGCATCACCTTGCAATTTGAGATCTACCCAATGGGGCCAATTCTCTTCCCATGCTAACTTTCTTTCTTTAATGAATGATTCAATACTAGATCCATCACATTTCCCTGTAAAATACATCTTGATATGAAAAACCCAAAAAAATAGAACAATAAGTTACGACAGAAAATCATGACTTTTTCTGGAAAAACCATGAAAAACTATTGAATTTAAAATTCTCATAACTTTACTTTCTGAACTCCGTTTCAGCTGATTTTTTTTTTGAAATTGGGTATTTTTCCGAGAGGAATTCAAATATCCAATTTTCTTTTAATCAAAATTCAGCTCGTAAAATTTCATATATGAACCTGAAGTGCGCCGCCATCTTTTTCTTCCCTAGAAAAAATTCTACAAAAAGAGAAAACAAATATTCTCTTCTTTGGCCAAGGAGAGTGCTCTGATACCAATTGTTAAGTACCTATACCAGATCTGCAAATATACTTCAATAATACCAAGAATAAACCATAAACCATTCACCTTAACATGAACACAAGAAATAGAGAAAACCCTTGAGGTAGGGTAACACCATATATTAATCCTTATGGAAGGATAAAACTCCTCAAGTAATCCTTGCTTGTAAAATCACAATATTCTTCACTATGTTTCATTACATTTCCTACACTTCTTTATATAGCTCTCTCTATCTCCTAGGAACCTTCTAGAGATCCTTCTCACATTTATGACATCCAACTAGCATAGTGGGACTTTATTAATATAGTGGACCTAGCCCACCTTACATTGAATGACCACATTCTCATTTATTAAATGACTTCCACTAATAACACATAACTACATTCCCATTGGATACCTCCCTAGGTACCCCATATTACCTCCCTAGGTATACTACATTATTGGTATCAGAGAACTTTCCTTGGCTAAAGAAGGGAAGATTTGTTTTCTCTTTTTGCAGAATTGTTTCTAGGGAAGAAAAAGAGGGCGGTGTACTTCAGGTTCATATATGAAGCTTTAAGAGTTGAATTTTGATAAACAAATTGGGTATCTGAATTCCTCTTGGAAAAATACCCAATTTCAAAAAAATAATCAGACGAAACGGAGTTCGGGAAGTAAAGTTATGAGCATTTTAAATTCAACAGTTTTTCAGTGTTTTTCTAGAAAAAGCCGCGATTTTCTGCCGTAACTTATTGTTCTATTTTTGGGGAGTTTTCATAGCAAGATGTATTTTATAGGGAAATGTGATGGCCCTAGTATTGAATCATTCATTAAAGAAATAAAGTCAGCATGGAAAGAGAATTGGCCCCATTGGGTAGATCTCAAATTGCAAGGTGATGCTGCCATTTGGTGGCAATCACTTGATTATAAGAAGATGATGACACTCTCCAATGGAGTATTTGAAAAAATATTGTTAGAAAAGTGGTCTCATGGAGAAAATAAGGATAAAGATAGAACCAAGAGTTTATTTTCATGTGAAAAATCTATATTACAGGTTCATGTTTGTATTCATAAAGAAAATATCATTGTTTCTATTAACCCTAATTGCATGCATAATTTTATCAATGTTTAGTTGGTTAATAGATTGCAAGCTCCTATAAAGAATATTCAAAGCGCAAAGGTTGAGGGTGAAAATGTTCAAATTTTTAAAGATTTGAATATTACCATGGATAAATATGTGTTGCATTCAGATTTTTATGCTATGGATATGGATGAAGTGGATATTGTTTTGGGATATCCTTGGATAGAATCAGTGGGTACCATTACTATTAATATGCAAAAGAAGTTTTTAAAGTTGTGGTACAAGAAAAAGAAAATCACATTGCAGGATGTGTCTGTTAGTAAGAAAGATGGACCCATGGAAGCTAGCAAAGAAGTTATTGCCCAGTTTGAAGTTGAATCAGAGGCAGAGTCTATAGAAGGAGATGAAGAAAAACTACAAGAAGGACATAATCAGGAAGCTAAGGAGGTCATTGACTCAAAGGCACAAAGTGTTTCAGATTTGAAGAAAAAAGAACAAATTCCTACAGTTGTTGTATATCGCCATCCACATCATATAGAGAAACAAAATTCATCAAGGCAAGGGCATGTGCATCAACACATTTATGCACCAATGGGGCACCAGACAGGAAACCAATCAAGAGGTGCATGGAGGACTACCGACACTACGAGAAGAGCTCAAGCTATAGAAACAATCTCATGGCAACATCAACATGATGCATCGAAAGATAGGGGTGGAAAGGTAGTAGATAGACATCATGTTCAACTTCCATTGGGATGGATGGATGGTCATACTTGGTACCAATTGGCTACATTGCTTAGCTGGTCATATTGTATGGTTTTTTCTCATGTTTCGAGGATGAAACATGTGAAGGGGGATGGAATGTAGTATACCTAGGGAAGTAATATGGGGTACCTAGGCAGGTACCCATTGGGAATGTAGTTATGTGTTATTAGTGGAAGTCTTTTAATATATGTGAATGTTTATCGAAATTCATCTCGTAAAGCTTCATATCTGAACCTGAAGTGCGTCGCCATCTTTTTCTTCCCTAGAAAAAATTCTGCAGAAAGAGAAAAAAAATATTCCCTTCTTTGGCCAAGGAAAGTGCTCTGATACCAATTGTTAAGTACCTATACTAGATCTGTAAATATACTTCAATAATACCAAGAATAAACCATAAACCATTCACCATAACATGAACACAAGGCATGGAATGCCAAGGAAAGGAAAGAAAAGGCATGGTAAGGCATGGCATGGAAAGGAAATAAATGGCAAGGAATGGCATGGCTAGGAAAGAAATGCCATGGAATGACATGCCATGGCATGGCATGACAAAGCATGGCATGGCATGGGACGAAAAGTGAAGGCAAGGAAAGGAATTTCATGGCATGGAAAGTCGAGAAAATGCATGGTAAGGCAAGGCATGGAAAGGAAATACAAGGTAAGGGAGCATAAGGAAAGGCAAAGGCAAGGCAATGCTATGCAAGCGAGGGAAGCAAATGCAAGGAAAGGAAAGGCTAAGAAAGCAAGTCAAGAACAGGCAAGGAAAGGAAAGGAAAGGATAACAATTGATCACATTCATCCATGGATTTGGCTACCTTGAAATTCACAAATGTGGAGTGGTTGCATGCATGAACATTATTGGAGAGAACATTCTATGTGGAAAATTGGAATTTGATTGAGGAGAAATCCAACTAATTCATTATTATAATATTTATTTAACTTGTCATGGAGTTAGTTAGAAAACAATAATATTTTATTGTATAAGATAAGAGACTCACTCTATAAATAAGAGTTCTCTATCTCCATTGTAAAGGGTGGATAATTTGGGTATTTAGGAGCTTTTCTCTTGGGATACATTGTAGAACATTTTTGCAACCTTAATGGAGAATTTGAGGTATATTTTCATTTGATGTGAGGATTTATTGTGCACTCATATTTTATGTGTTGATTTTCTATTAAGGAACCCTTGTAACATGTTTTGATTCCTATTATAATGAACCATGCTTAATTTTGGATAGGGTAATGTGAGGTTTCAACTGTCTTATTTATATTTTGATTATGTTAGCCTCCATTATTGTTATTATTGGTTCCTAGAGTCTTAACTAGGACGGGTCTTCAGTCTTTTGTCAAATTTAGGTATTGATAACCATTAATTACTTATGTATTTAGAACTTAGCAATAGTTTACACCATAATAGATTCATTAATGCTTAACGCAAGTAATTATAATAACCTTATAAAAAATGAATTATTCTTACTTACATAGACTTCATTAACACTTTAAAAAGTAATCAATCAAATTAAATAAAATGATACATTCATACACATAAAAATAATACACTTTGAAACTTATACATTCCTCAACATAAAATGTAGGAACAATGAGATTCATAAAAAATGTGCCATGAAATGTGTATGTGTGTGTGTGTGTGTATTCAACATTGTCTAAATTGTATATATTTACAAAATGGAACCTTGTGCCCAATATACAAAATGACAACAAGTTCTCTAACATAAAAAAACAAGCATAAGGTGTCTGAGATACAAAATGGTAGTCATTTGTCACTCATTGACCACTACCACCCTCACCACCCTCAAGAGCATCCTAGAAACCGATATTTCCTATCTTGCTCAAAGAATCACCTCGAGTGGTTTTGGGCCTAGGCATGATTCGTCATTCAGGAGACCAAAAAAAAAAAAAACATTGTTATATGTTTTTTTTCACGATGAATTAAAAGACTTAAAAAATGATAGTTTGTAATTCAACATAAGAAAAATCACTGCAGATGGTACTAACAATCGTGAGGGTGTTATCCTCCTACACGACCCTAATATCTCAGCGATGCCACCTTGCATCAGTTACAAAAATCAAATCATGAAATTTAAACAAATATGCATAAAATTAGTTCCATTCATGATACATCAAAATTTATCATCAACACATTATCTCACAGTGAATATCTGAGGCCTTGATGGGGATTCGCTGATAGGTGGAGTGCTTGAATGTATAACCTTCTCTGAGGTAGCCTCTATTGTGGCAACCTTGGTGTACAGTGCATATGGAAATGGTGGTCGGGGTGGGTGGCATATGGGTGCATCCATTTTGGATGGATGCAATGGAAGAGGTTGTGTRGATGGGTGGATTGTGGGTGCATCCRTTGAGGATGCATGGAATAAGAAATATGTTTGGGGTGGGAAACGATGGACCCCCAYAGATTGTACAASTGAYRGAAGAACCCTTARATTGGATTAAGGTAACTCATAAACTATGGGTAGGTGTCCAGGGAGAGGAGTAGAAAAAATAAGAAAAAACATCATCAACCTCCATACATATTAATAATATTGAACTATTAGTACAAAATAGTAAAATTCAACAACATGAATACAAAAAAATTGATATTTAAACAATATTAAACCCTACACATGATATATGTGATGCAGGTCACTTTTCCATCCCAGTTAGACATTGCTCGACACAGCTTGGTCCCACAACCCGTAGAAACATAAGAAAATAAATAATTTGATGATGACATAAAATAAAGAAAACACTATAGTGAATTAATAAAATGCGACACATACCTGTGTATGATGTATATCGATTGAGCAGACTACCTCTACTACTGCATCAGTGGTGGATACATACATTGATGCATCCATGGGCGTAGAGGGTCTACTACACGAGCATAGAAAATGAAAAACAACATACAATAAAATATCGATATAAATACACAATACTATATAAATATATAACGATTAAAAACATAGAGTTGGTTAAGATACTAATGTGACATACAACAACCCTCCCAAACTTCTATTTATTGTCAATAAAAATAATTTGGGCCCCTTTATTTTTGAATTTTTTTCTTAGTTTGGTTTAATTTTTCTTTGTAAATACGTTTGGGATCCTGATTTCAAACTTGGCATCAATGCATTTGTTAAGTTTAGAGCTGAGGAATTTTCATATTTTGACTCTTATTTATATCAAAGATGCATGTATTCTTTTGAATTTCCTAAATTTTAGCATAAAACTCAAAAATGAATTTCAAGATTTTCCTTGTGTCATATCACTTTTAGGTCGATTTCATTGTTTTTTTAAGTTGTTTTGATTATCAAGTTGTTGAAATAATGTAACTGCGAAGAATATTCTAATTATTATTGAGTTATTTTTGTATAGATAAAATCCCCTTTTGTGGATTGATCATGTCGAGTCTTGCATATGACCAAATCCCCTTTTGTGGATTTGTCAAACCATAGTTATATGGTTTTGTTTGCAAATTCATCCCCTAGGGCTAATTAAAGTGGTTATAACCACTAATTGTAGAATTCATCCCTTCTTGATGAAGAGACACAACCCTAGCACCTCCCAGCCAGTATAAATAAGAGATCATAGCACCTCATTCACTCACTCACTCATCCACTCATGTAGTGCACATCTTTTGGAAGTTCTTGAATTTACATGAAGAAGGAGAGAGAGGCACATGCTCATTATTGGATTTTCTTGGTGGTTTTTTCTTAAGTCTTGGTATTGTATATGAAATCTATATTAAGTAAGTTTTTTCTAGGTTTTCTCCCCCATGAGGGTTTCCCATGATAAAATGTTGTGTACCTTGTGATTGTATTTCTTATAGTGATCCTCCTAATGCTATTATTGTGGAAATGTATTGAATTCTTTAGTAAATTGAAAGTAACCTAATAGAAGCACTAAAACTTAACATGATATCATATTTGAACTGAATAGAGCACCTTTCACTCGATAAACAAAAGCGCCACTATTGTCGTACAAGACATTTATGGCATTTTTATTGGAAGAAAACTTCTTAGTAAAAGCCATCTAGGGAAGTGCACCCTACCCTAGTGAATCCTTTAGTAGCTTGAGCACACCTTTTCAGTAGCTAGAGCCTATAGAAATTCAAACCCTAGTTTTGACTGGTACCAGAAAACTAGGAAACCAGAACCAGTACCAGAAGTACCAATCCAGATTGCACAGGTCAAGTTTCAAGTGGTAAAACTTGTAATTTTTTAAAACATACAGCTCCAACCTACTTGCCTTAGCCCAATGCATCTATTCCTTGGATCAGAGTTCCAAAATTCAAAGTTTGAAAAATTAGGGTTTCCTCATAAAGCCCTAAGTTGTAGTTGCAATTAAAGTACCAGTTATAGTTGTAGTATCAGTTGCAATATCATTTTTAGTTGCAGTATCAGTTGCAATTGCAATGCCAGTTCCTTCATAACCATTGCAACACTTATTGCAGTTCAACATCAACTGCAGTACTTACATGTTGGGACTTTTGTTTTATTGCACCTTATTGTCATATGTATGTACTTACATGTGTTTAAAATGTATTATTATACTAAGGGTTATTTGCAGGAGAAAGGATCTTTTAAATCATAGATCCAGAAGGATCTCAGATCCATCACATTCAGAGGAACTATGCACCCTGGGTTTGATTACCTTGATATACCTCTACTTGTTATGGAATTACTGTGATCTTATGAATATCTAGGTTTCATTTTGATCTATTGAAGGTATCATACTAACCGATGGTAAAAGTATTAGATTGATTAAAATCATGATTATAGATTTTATTCCCTAACTCATATTTCTGTCAAGATAACATATTGTATTAAGTACAGAGGACAGGTTGAAGAAAATTACTTGTATTATTGAGTGAAGGAGACTCAGAAGAAAATAAACAACACTCATTTTTTAGAATAAAGACCCTAGGTTCCATGTTTGATTGATTAAGTTGATAAGATTTAAATTTGCATATGTCAAGTTTGACAACTTACAAGTAAACACTATAGTTGTGATAACAATATTTGAAAAGTTTTATACTTGGTAGCATGTGAGCATTATCGAGATGAATTCTTATTGTAATCATTTACCAACTATAACTAACATATCCTCTGGGAAGAAACTTCTTGTTTTGTTTCCAGGTTACCATGGAGGAATGACACTAGAAGAGTGTCACTCTCATTACTGTATCTCTTAATTTTTCAAGTAGGTCACAAGCTATAGCTCTAAAAGAGATACTCTGACTATTGTTCTTGCTATTGTTTTATTATTATTATAACGAGTATTATTCTTGTCTATTTTTTCTCCCTTGTTGTCCTTGTTTCGGGAAGGTCACAATTGATAACCTTGAGGGAGATATAATGATAGTTGTAGGAGAAAAATTTTTAGATAAGACATGAAGCAGACTATTCAAGTTGTATACATGATCGTATACATCCATGAAGATGAAGAAGAAGCTAATTTTGAGATACAAAGTATCTCATATGGAGATTGATTGTAAGGAACAAAAGTCTCCAATGATGGTTGAACATTAAAATAGAACTCATAGTAGACCTGGTCAATGGATAATGAATCCACCTTAATAGGAAGCATAATTCATTCAAAATATGACTCAACTTTTCATATTAAGACTTGGTATTCAACACCAAGTATATCCTGCAGAGACTATGAAGTTTTTGTAGACTCAGAAGAAATCAAGATTTAGAGTAATCTTGATCTCAGAAATGATCATATGGAGAGACGTCTTCCAGAACTGGAAGAAATATTCCATGAGTTGAGAAGACTATATCATAGCATCATAGACCTCTAGGAGACATGAAATCTCCTCGGAAGGTTCTCTTATTTCTGTAACAGAGAAGGAAGTCAGTCAGAAAGATTGGGATATGGTTTTTTCATTAAGACTAGAAAGAAAGTTAGTGGTGACTTCCAAGATTGATCTAACAGATCAACCATGTTGCAGATAACAATATAAATATGTACAAAGCCTGATTTGTGTCTAGAGGATTCTCCCAGCAAGAGGGGGAACACTATGATGAGACACTTGCTCCAATAATCAAAGAAATAGTTCCAGTATTCATGAAGACAACTGCAAATACCATGATTTTGATATAGTATGGGATTTAGGGGGATCAATACCTATATTTGAGATTGAGTTACCTCCATGAAAGAAGGTAAGCTACTCTTAGTGTCAGTTATTGATCCACTCCCAGTTTCAGATGAATTTGTTGCACTGATAGAGTAAAGGAGTGAATCTCAGATTTCAAAAATGACAGTGAGAATGGAGCAGTCATTCTCATCTTCACAGTAGTTGTAGGTTGATGTAGGAGCATCACCAACAAAGTGCAAGTGGATTACAACTCAGTGCACTAGCATGCATTTTGAACTAATGATTTTGAATTTAAGAAGGGCATATCATACAAACATCTGAAAATATTGTAATTTATGAAAATCTTTACTCTTTTAGAGCTGGACAATCACATGAGATCGACGAGGAATGTATTTTATTTTAATGAGGTAGAGTGCAGTAAATATTCGATGTGTTTGATTTTATTCATATGTCACAAATGTTTATTGTAATAAATCCTTAGTAGTTGAAAGATTTTATTTCGATAGGATAACACTAAGGTAGCTTGGAGGGAAAACTATTTGAGCTTGTGCTGTATAAATAAATTTATTGTTGCCCAAATGAGGTTGTTGATGAAGTAGAGGTTGTTGAACTTTAGTTGAGAGCCTCTCAGAATTGTAGATTTCTTGAAGAGCATATATGAACCCATATACATATAGAATTTGAATGAGTATAACAGAGGAGCATTGTTCCAAATTTTTGGAGTTGATGTGTCTATCTGAATGAATGAATGGTAGGATTTATGTTTACTTGTAATTCTCTATTATTAATTGTTATTATGTTATGAATGCATTTACATAGTTGAATGTATGAATATGTGAGATAGTAAATAAGTTTCAATTGTTTCTCTTCAATGACCCTATGCAAGGAGTGCATAGTGTCTGCAAGGTGTGCATTGACATAGTCTGTTTCGACTCAGAATCTCAGAAGAGATAACGTGAAAATTTTGTATCCAAGGAGTGCATAAGTGTCCGTCGGGTGTGCATGACAGAGTCTATCATGTCTCATAAAGTTCAACATAGATATATTGAAAGTGTGTGTAGGAGGAACCACACTCAGAGTCACATTATTTAGGAGGAACAATTGAGTGACGAAAGACTGTTGCACAGTCACCCATTGAGAATCAATTTAAGGGGAGTTTATTGCAAGGCATGCACAAGGTTGATATTTTTCTAAGTATTGAAGGAGTCATTCTAGGAAGTTCTGAGTGTTGAGGTGAAACAAGTCCAAGAGAGGTAAATTGGAGTTTTGTATGTAGAGAGTACCTATTTTCCGCAAGGAGTGCGTGGTAGAGTCCTTTTGAATCAGGAGCTCAGGAGGAGTAGCTTAAGTTTATTTATGGAGGAGTGTGAAGACCTGTTACAAGGTGTGCATAGGGTAATTTTCTACTAAGTTTAGAAGAAATTCCTCTAAGGATAAAAAGTTAGAAGGAGGAAAACAATTAGAAGAGATAGTGGGGAGGATTATTCAATAAGGGAGGATCCATTGAAGATTCCCCAAATCAACGAGCAACATCCGTTCAGAAGGGATCAGAATCATTCCAGACCGTCAGATATGGGAAAGTTGTAGGGAGGTTAGTAGTGAAGCATTTCAGCACTTTGTGGTTTAGAGGCGTAGAAGTGTTGGAAGAGTAGGGTCACCGAAGTCGCGAAGTGATCCTAGCTATTGGTTTCGAGGAGGATACATGGAAGAAGAGTAGAGAGTTCGGGAGATAGAGGTTCGAATAAATTGTGTGGAGAAAGTGCCATCTTCACGAAATCGCGAAGGCCGAAGTGAAGCTGGATCGTCAGATCCGGGGGGACACGCAACAAATATTTGTGTGTTTCAGTAGAAAGTGTTTCGAAAGGAAATAAGGGTAGAGGTCACAGAACTGTTGAAGCCCAAAGTTAAGAGGAGGACTAGGCCGAGGTTATAGCCTGTAATCATATAAGAAGAGGAAGAGCCTAGCCACTAGAGATAATGCCCACTAGTGAAGGTTACCAGAAGCGCCCGAAAAATGTTTTGTGGGTAATTCAAACTTGCGAGGAAACAGATTGAGGGCCTGTGTAAGTTTTTCTCGGGTATTCTAGAGGCCCGAAAGCCAATTTGGATTAAGTGTTTTGAATATCCTTGATCGGTAGGTCACAGAATCCCCAGGAGGGAAGGGGTACTACAACAAGTGGTATCAGAGCCCACATAATTGATTTTTGTAGGCAGGAAAGAAGGAGATAGCCTGATATCATCAAGTGGTATCATATACATCCAATGGTAGTTTTATAAAGGAACAAATTTCATCACAATGTCACCTAGAATATGTGTTGAGCCACCTGTATAAAATTGAGGTATGGAAAGGGAGATGAGAGAACTTCACACAAAATTGGACGTTATGGAAATAGTGAAAAGCAGAGCACCTGATGTTGGAGATGTCAGTGATGCAAAAAATGAAGAAGTGGAATTTGATAAAGCTGTAGCAGAGGATGTTGCGGAAGAATGCTTGTTGAAAGTGGTTGTAAAGTTGGGAGCTAGAGAAAAGATAGACATCCCAATGTATGAAGTCAATTTAGATGTTGAAGAATTTTTGGATTGGATAAGATCCATGGACATGTACTTCTACTATGAAGACATTGACGAGGATAAAAAGGTGAATCATGCCATCACCAAATTGAAAGGAAATGCAACACTGTGGTGGGATGAACTGCAGGCTGACAGAAGATGAAAAGGTAAGAAAAAGATCAAGAGTTGGGATAGAATGGTAGCCAAGTTGAAGTCTAAATTCATACCCAAGGATTATTAGATAAATCTATTCAGGAAGTTACAGAACCTAAGAGAGAAAGGAATGACAGTGAAAGAGTACACAAAGGAGTTTTATAGGTTGAACATTAGGGCTAGACAGAGAGAAAAAGATGATGAGAAAGTTGTTAGGTATATAAATGGCATGAGATATGAAATCCAGGATGAGATCAACATGATGAAAGTAAGGAAAGTGGAGGATTCTTATGAGATTGTGCTGAAGGAAGATAAGAATTTGGCCAAAAAACAGAGCTAGCGAAGCCGAAGAAGAAGTCTAAATAGAGGCAAAGGAATTTCCCATGATAAGGAGCAGAATCCTAAGGGTGAGACTGAAAAACCAGATTGTCACTCATAAAGAGGAGGAAGTTCCTGAGGGAGACAATATGGCAGTAGAAACTCTTTTCCTCGAGAAGAGGAAGAGGCAGAGGAGGATAAGTGAAGTGTTTTTCATGTGGAAATACATGACACATGTCTTGGGAATTCCCCAAGAGAAAGAAAGAAGGAGGAGGTGAAGCTCACATTTCAGAAGCACAGAAGTGGAATGTTAAGGTAGAAGGTGCAGAACATGGAATATCTTTGATGATGAAGAAGGTTCTCTTAAAGCCAGATCCATGGATTGAAAGACCACTGGAGAGGGACAATTTGTTAACAACAACTTGAAAGAATAAATATAGAGTCTGCAAGGTGATAATTGACAGTGGGAGCACTAATAATTTAGTATCCACAGATATGGTGGAGAAATTGGAGCTGGAGACAACTGCACATCCAATTCCATATAGAGTCTCATGGTTGCAGAAAGGTCACCAAGTAATGGTAACTAAACAATTCCTAGTTGAATTAAAGATAGGAGGATATAGATATGTGATTCCCATGTATGTATGTCATGTTTTGTTGGGGATACCATGGAATTTTGACAGAAATTTGATTCATGATGGGAGGAAAAATACTTATACTTTGGAGAGGAATTGCAGGACACACATGTTGCTTCCAATTGAGGAGAATAAAGTAAAGGAAGAATCTAGAACAAGAATACTTCTCATGAGTGGGAAGGAACTCCTGAGTGAATTCAAGAAGGAACATCAGATGTGGTTTGATGTGGTGAGGAAACCAA
>JASDQU010104775.1:89773-114874 GCA_032191745.1 Picea mariana | reverse complement strand
GAGGGAAGAGCATGGAAATCGATTTTCGCCCCTTAAAATTCGAACCAGATCCTCCCATTCACCTCAATTTTCTGGTAATGATAATGATTCAGAGGTTTTTCGCCCCCATTTTCTGGTAATGGAAATGATTCAGAGGTTTTTTGACTCCATTGCCATCTCCCACCAGTTCTTGGGGATCCAAAAATGAATCATTCGCTCATAAATGGCCATTATTATCGATTGCAACTACTATTATTTATTCTGGATTGGAACTAGTAGAAGTAGCGAAGATGAAGTAGTTTAGCTGGATACTCTTCTCTTTACATAAGCAATCCGCTATTCATAATGTTTATCATAGTTGATTGCCACTGGTAGGAAAAGGAAGGCACCGCTGAGGCATGGAGGGTAAAATTAAAGTGTGGTTCTATCTATGGGAGGAGTCATCCATTGATAGCCCTAACATGCATTCATTGGGAAGCATAAGCACCCATCAAATTCTTCTATCACTGGATGGAAACGATTCAGAGGTATTTTTCTCTAGTTTTAACTTTTATGGTACTGGAAATCACTCAAAACATCATTCCTAAAGAATTTCTGATAAAACCAGAAATAAGAAGCAGAATGAAATAACATGAAGGGTTTTTCTTGTGATTGGCTGAAGAATACCAGCCTGTTCTTCCAGTATCTGCCAGGTCCCTTCTTCCATGATCAAAACTTTTTTAGACAAGGCATTTTCTTCCATATTGTTCTCCCTATAGATATGAGAATATTATATGTCATCAAAAGAATGTATCAAGGGATTATTCCCATAGCATACTGAAATAATAACTTATGTAGAAAAATAGCAGGGAAAGATTTGCATTTTCCTCTATGGAACATAGCATGCAAAAATGACCTTGTGATTCTTTGAACACGGACTGGTTCTTTTTAATCCTCTAGGATAGTAGACCTCCAAAGGTGGCAGAACATGAATTGGAATTGTTTGTATTTGGAATATATGGTGGCAGGGTTGGAGTGGTTTTTGGCATGGAAGTTGAATCACCAGGTGCCCACAATGTGATAGCAGGGATTTTCAATGATTTGAAAGCACACAACAACAATAATATCCTCTTTGGATTTGTGGGTAAGCACATAAGCCTTCAGATTTTACTGTTTAGTAAATTGAAGCTTGAGTGGATTTTGCAAATACTGGCACAATTCCTTCTTTTGAATTTGGTTTGAACACTAGAAAGTTGTGAAACAGGTGGGACTGAAGGTCTATGTTCACAGAACACTTTGGTAGTGACATATGACATGTTGAAAAGATACCACAATCAAGGTACATTTCTGCACTAAAAAAAAGTAAAGGAGTTGAGATTAGATCCATGTGTTCTGTTTGAGTTGTCTATGATGATTGAATAGATGAAGTATCTGAAATCAAATAGATTAATGGGATATGATCCTCAACTATTAGTGTCTATCATTTATCACTTGTAGTTTTTGAGATGAAACTTCCTTTCCTGACTTCATTTAATAACATTTTAGGTTCCTTGAAATTAATATTTTCTTCCAGAAAAAACCCCTTAGTAGCAATGAACTAGATTTAAAAAATGTTTTTGGCCAAAAAAAAGAGCATAATATTGGCATTTTCATTGGTTGGGTTCTGGTTCAGCGATATAATGATGGAAGTTTACCTCCACTGGCCCAGATTCAATTTTCTCATCTACCTGGGAATCCCTTGAGTGACATGTCCTAGGAGTTCGGATCCTGATGTGGCCAAATATTGGGTTTTGTATGTGAAAAAAATATTGGCATTTTTTATTCTTCTTATATAGGATTTTTCATAGTTCTGGATTTCTTGATTGTAATGTTATGAAACCTTGTCACTGATGAATTCGATGTTGACAAGAGGAAGTGATCTTCTGGAGCAGTCATCAAAGAAAATACATGATTTCCAGCACATGGAAGAGGCTAGAAGCTCCTGTATAACGTTGAAATTGGATGGGCTAGTTTTTTTTGGAGGCAAGTCAAATGGCAAAGCTTATTTTCCTTTTGGATTGTTTCTAGGGCTTAAGATATTTGAAGAACTTATTAAATCATGGCAATATTTTCTGACAAAGACCAACAAGATGCACCTAACTAACCATCACTATCAGAAGGTTGCAGTACAAACACAGATGCAGCTCGACTTGCTGAGTACTTTAAGTCTAGAAAATGTCAAACAACTGTAAGGGAGTATTCTATCACTGAATGATTTTTTTTGTGTACTGTGTATGTCCTAATTTATTCGATTCCTATCAATAAATTCTGTTACTTATCCACTTTCTAGGTTTTTGGTGTTCCTGTCACACTTGAAGGCGATTTAAAGAATGAATTTGTAGAAACAAATGTTGGCTTTGATACTGTATGCAAGGTATGCCTTATTAAAACTTCAAAGATTAATCATAGGATAAAGGTTGCCACTTCAAGCATAGTTATTAGAACTGTTGCTTGAGATATAAAAGTAGCACATTAGCCACTATTGATAAAGTGTTTCATACTAAAATCCTCCAAGTTATAATTTGGACCCTAATAAGGTAAGTCAAATTTACTAGGGCTCACTTATGTTGGTTGAAAGAAACAATATGGTTTGAAAATATCAAAGTGAAAACTTCAGATCAGACCACATATTTTCAGAATTATCTGTCATAGTTAAGGCCAATTTTAAGATTCTTAGGAAACATACAAGAGGTCCATATCTTTCTTTGCAATCAGACACTTTTTCTCATCTGTCCTAAGTAAGGGACCTAAATCATACTGATGTAAAATGTACTTTTATGTATACTATAAGAAGCATAAAAAGATAAGAAAAAAACACTTCTAATAAGAATACTTGTGGATTTGTCATTCAATCTGGCTGATCAATTTGACTAAGAACAAGCAGATTCTGTTTAGTTCAGTTCCCAAATCATTGGTAATATCTGTCTTGATGCTCTGTCAGCTGGGAAGGTAACTCCTAAACAAAAATGCTTCCTTTTATACTTTAGAATTCGATTCGATTTTCAAAAAACTGCCAATCCATGGGTCCCCAGAACATGCCATATTGATGCTCAATTTATTCTCCTTGTTTGCAATAGTTTGTCAGTATTATTTCTTCATACGACTTATGGGGAAAGATGCATCACATGTTGCTATGGAGTGTTCTTTTCAATCACATCCAAATATGGTAAAATTGTGTTCTAACTTGGAACATGTTTGGATAAGGATCCCTCTTGCTCTTCTGCAATGCTTGGATCCCTTAACAACTAATTCAGTTTTCATCAATGAAATTGTGGGTGTAGATGATTCTCGGAGAGGAAGTTGCCTCATCAAATATGATGCTTTGTCAATTGACTAATCTCATTTGTGATGTTGTTCAAGCCGATGCAGAGAAGGGTAATAACATGATCTTTCTCCTCATATAGTGAAAATTTTGACATTTTGTTAGCCAATGGCTGGTTGATTTAAGGAATGTGATTGCAACTTGTTGGTTGTCCCTCTTTGACATCTTCGATTTTTCTTGGCATTAGTTGCCTGAATTCTTGAGCATCCCCTCCACTTCATACTGTTAAGTTCAACAATCAAGAGGGTTCAAGGCATATTTAGGTTGTTAATAACATGCTCTAATTAACCACATGAATTTCCTTTAATATGTTGGCTTAATTCCTTCTTTTGTTGGAAAACCACTGGCAAGGAAAGGGTTTCCCAAATTGGAAGATTTGTGGGACAAGGACTCAGGTAAATGGCTACCTTCAGACAACTTGTAATTGGTCTCAAAGGCTCCAGGTTGTGGACATGCCTTCTTTCACTGCAGTTTGTTAGATTATTCCTGAGGATGGTTTGTTTAAGCTAAATTTGGATGCTCATAGACCTATTTGACGAGAATTGAAATGGTCTTACTGGAATCCATTTATGGACTATATAACTAAGGATATTTATCTAATATTTAACCAACATATCCCATTGTAGATTGTCTTAACAAGAAGTGGAACAGTTAGGATAATAAAGCAAGATTGCTCCCGCACTGTCAAGGCATTTGGAAGTCCCACTCCTATACTATGTCTCGAGTACTTGGGTGGTTTGTTCTTCATAATATTTTAGCAATTAAGGATAGGATGCATCACACTAGMCTTACAAATGGATGTTATGTATTGTGCCACTAACCTAAAAGGTTAAGCATGTTTTATTAAAATGTAAGGTTGTCAAAGCTTTTTAAGGTTTCTTTTGAGTATGATACCCTCTACCTTTATTTTAAGGAGGTCCATTTTTGGGATAAATGGATGATCTGACAAGTAGGCAGGAGTATGTTGGACATGATCTGACTGTCTTGCATCTCCTTTCTTATGGAAATGGTAGTGTCTTGCTACCTTTCATGAGATGACTATCCCATTCATTTTGGTTGAAGTTTTATATCAGAGTTGGCAATGCAGATCTCAGCCAAGATCGACATTTTTAGGAAAGATAACATTACTCTTGAGATCAAAGCCAAAGCATACATGCTAGCTCTCCTTGCTTATTTAGAAAAGGGGGACTTGTGTGATAAACCTTGGGTTCCATGATGTATCATTATTGATGTATACTTGCATTGTCAAGTAGTCAAACCTAAATACAATATATATAGGATGTATTTTCCAAAAGAAATAAAGCGTTCGAAAGGAAACAAATGGACTAAAGAATAAATTTAAGGAATGGGTTTAACTGTAAGTTCTAATTTATCATAAGTCACATTATTCTTAATAATATACACAATTCTAGAAGCAAAAATCTGGTGTTAAATGATAATTTGACATCTAGAGCAATGAGGACTATTACTGTTATCGAATTGTGGAATAACAAGGAGCTAATTTCCAGCTAAGCCATAAACAAATTAGAATGCAGGGGACTGAAATATCCTGTAAAAATGCAGGACCAACCAAGTGGAGCATTTGTGTGACTTCTTGGTAGTTGACAAGGAACACCAACAACCACCAGATAAATGCTTCAGAAAAATAGGTGCTAGTGAGAAACCAAAACAAAGGCTTCGAATAGAGACAACCGCCATCAACTATCAAATGATCATTGAGGCCTGCAAACGTTCAAAGGTCCAAACAGGAAGTATGGCCAAAACTCTAAGGCTAGGTAACCCCAAGTTGTCAACACCATCAAACATCCATGTAGAAATCCAAACAACAAATTTAAAACTTCTCAAGAAAAGAAACAAATCTTCTGAAATGAGTCCCGACTCAAAAGGCATGATCAGGTACTCATGTACAATCGACAAAAAAATAAAAAAATGAGTGTCCTTATGGATGCCAAGTATCCAATCCATCTCACCGAAGTGCATGGGTCACTTGCCGTTGCAACCGTTGAGTCAAACTAGGAATCAGTGCTCGATACGAGGCTTATTCTTAAAAAAATAGTTGATTTTGAACAAAACAGTGAAGCATAAAGAATCACCCAAGGAAGCATTTCACACAAGCAAGTAGGGCAAGTAGTGCTTTCTCTGATATCATGTAGAAATCTGGGTCTAAAACGGATCGTAAATGATCCTAGATTCCATAGAACCAAACTGCAATAGAATAATAAATCTATATATCTATTATCTGTATTATACAATACAAGAGGATGCCCTCTATATATAACAATGGAAGAGGCCCAATGTTAGCAAACGATAACTATTTGGGCAGTTAGGGATGCTACTTAAGCTTACAACTAACAATAGTTGCTTGTATGGGAAAAGAACACTAACATGAAGTTGGAAGCTATGTTTGGGATGGAGTCTAACAAGCTGAGAATCAAAATCAAGAGCTCATGCCAGTGAAGAATAAACCAGTTTTCTGGGGTATCTTCAATTTTTCTCTATCTTTTCTTTTTTCCTTTTATTCTTGAGTGGGATGAATGGTCAACAACTATTGACTGCATAATAAATGACCATTGGACACAGCTAAAAACCTTTGACTTCTGGTCTTCCTTTGGAAGAAATCTCTAGTTTTATACAGATGGAGTGAAGTTCAGGAAATTTGGCCAAATTTCTGGTTGGGGGACAAAAATTGGAAACTAGGTTACAAACTAATAAAAAATCATTCAAAATAATATAATCTTGCATTCAGACTATTGATTAGTCTACTAAACAGTTCCATGAGAGGATAAAGGCAAAGCTTACTGTTCTAGGACAATAAAGAAACACTCAGATGAACCATGAAGCTTTTGCAAATCTCTAAACCAATGAACACCAAAAAGCAGTTACAGAAGCAAAAAGAAACAAGTTTCACACTACTCGAACCGCTTAATTGAACCCTTAGAGTCATCTGTGGTGTAATACTCACCAGAAAAGCATCAAAACATATACAACATTTCTGTAAAAGTTGTACAAAATCATATAGCTCATGCGATGATAGTTCCAGTGACCATGCACTAGCAATAATCGTTTCAGAAATCTAAATTGTCCTATAGAAAAATATGATGCCATTACATCTTGCCTGCCTTCTTGGCCACTTATTCCTACTCCAACATCTGCCATCTGAAGCATAGAAACATCATTTTCTCCTGAGAAAACAACACTAAAATGTCACTGACAATAAAGAGAGACAGACAAACCTCTGACATATAAACTAGGACCATATTTGAGCAATATATTCTTCTAACTGACATAATAAAATGCTGGTGAGCTAATTGCTTCAGTGAAATTGAAAGGAAGCAAAAATTCTCATATATATAGGATAATTTGGATACCTTGGAAATTTTGTCATGCAGCTTTATATATTTTTCTACTTACCAAGTGAAACAAACATTTTCAACTATTTTTAAATTGTTAAGCATAAAATCAAGGATTCTTATCAACTATAGTCCACTATCATCCAGTCATTCACCACAGATACCCAAATACTGATACCACCACAGAAGGAAAACTCAAATCATTTCAGCGGTTCCTACAGAACCAAAGTTAAATCACAAAAGAATGTCAAAATTTTTTAACAACATGGGAAATTATTGATGTATACTTGCATTGTCAAGTAGTCAAACCTAAATACAATATACATAGGATGTGTTTTCCAAGATAAGTAAAAAGTTCGAAAGGAAACAAATGGACTAAAGAATAAATTTAAGGAATGGGTTTAACTGTAAGTTCTAAGTTATCATAAGTCACATTATTCTTAATAATATGCACAATTCTAGAAGCATAAATCTGGTGTTAAATGATAATTTGACATCTAGAGCAATGAGGACTATTACTGTTATCGCATTGTGGAATGACAAGGAGCTAATTTCCAGCTAAGCCATAAACAAATTAGAATGCAGGGGACTGAAATATCCTGTAAAAATGCAGGACCAACCAAGTGGAGCATTTGTGTGACTCCTTGGTAGTTGACAAGGAATGCAAGATATCTTGTTATCATAATGCAGTGCAACTAAGTAAAGGTTGGGTGACATTCCTAATTAGTTAACAAGCATTGATAGATGGATTGCATTGTATGTGATCTCCAATTTAATGTGGTTGTTATAGAACCTGATGTTCAAAAGAAATTGTTATTATATCTGAACAATATAATTGGCATAATATGGATTGTTTCACATCTCTCATCTAAAATGACATGCTTATCAGCCCTTTAGCATTGTTCTGGCAATCAATTGAGGAAAGATGAAAGGGGCTAAATGAAAACTGAATGTCTCAATCTTCTAGTCCAAGTTGACCCCTATCAAGGAATTATGGGATAAAAATGGATAGATATTGTTGTTTCCTATGTGAAAAATATGAAGAATTATGTGCTCCATAATACATATACCCTGTTGAACATGACCTTAGCCCCATGCACTTGTGTTGAAGTATTCATTAGATTCACCTTTTCCTTCATTTTCCTCTCATTCCCACATGACTTCTTGGAGATTCCATTCATCCTTATCCAAGTATACTATTGTATTGATCTTCAACTTCATCTGCCTCTGATTAAAACTAACATATCTCTTGATTTGATTGCATTGAAGAGAATGCAAATTGATTTTCGAAAAAAAAGTCTTTCTGAACAATATCATATCTTATTGATACTTTGGGCGGGAACTTGAAACAATTTGTGCTACTTATGAATAATGATAATGATAGGAAAAATAATCTTTGCAAGCATGCAAGCCTCGTTTCTACTGTCATGATGTTGCTTGAATGATATGTAATATGCATTCATGCCAGATGGATTTTAACTCAAGAAAGTGATCTCTATTTTGATTTGTGTCTCCATTGCCTGTTTGATATGAGTTGCTATAAGAGATTTTCATGTTCGGGATTATCTCCATGTTTCTGTTTCCAATCAAAGGTATTTGACAATATTTTTTCTCCATGTATTTGCAAGATGTTACCACTATATCTTAACATGTTTAAATTCCTTTACAGGACCACATGGCAGAGAGATACCAGCAGAAAGATGAGACTGAAATGAAACAGTCTACTGTTCATGTTGGTGAAGAACAAGATTCAAAATTTGATAAATCTCCTTCAAAGAAAATAGAGATGCAAAAGAATATTCCAGAAAACACATAAGCAATTTCGGAAGAAAAGGCAAGGAAATTTGGAAAACCTGCGTAAGGCAATGCTAAGGATGAGAAAACATATAAAAAGAAAGATGTGGAAAGGGAAGAGAAGAAAGAAATAATGGATAAAGGGAGTAAAGATGCTAAAAAGGAAGAAACAAAAAAGGACAAAGGAAAGAAAGATAACAACAAAGAACATAAAAAGGATGTTCCAGGCTCCTTTAGGTGCACTCCACTAATGACATCTGCTATCCTTGACTGCTGAAAACACCATGCAAACACTGTTTCCTGTAGTAGACTGCTATTTCTTCCTTTTCCGTCTCAAACACTCAGCATGCACAGGATAGATAGTAGAAACCAAATACAGCTCAAGGGAAGCACTCTACTATTTTACTCACTGTTATGTCCACAATCTACTAGTTGAAGGCCACCATAGTGCTCCTCCTCTCACCATCTTGGTGGTTTGCCAAAAATATATGCAATAACAGGCGATAATATCCTGTTAGGGTGAAATACCTCCAGCATACCATTGTTTTTTTCTGTTATTTATCCACCAGCTGAGCTTACAAAGGAAACTCACTGTTTTAAGATCCAAACCTACTGGAAAATACTAATTAGGGTGCTGGTCTTTGAGATATGCTGTTGTTTCCTCCTAACTAGCTCGTGGGGCTGAATGAAAACTCTAAATGAATGAGGAGTGAATAAGAAGAATGGGGAAAGCCCAAATTTCTCTGAACTACTTTCTGAGACACATCCATAATCCTCAATTCAACTGGATCATGATTGAAAGGAAAAGAAAACTGAGGATGATATTCAAACTGATAACCAAATCAGAGCGTGGGGTCAACATCAAATCACAAGGAAGATTGTCTCCTGGATGAAAAACCCTGGTCTGATTGCTCTTGTTCTAGTTAAAGACTTGATGAACCTATGGAAAGTCATCTTCTTCAACCATGGACAACATATTCAGTGAATCTTCTGGTTGCTCAAATGCTTCTTTTAGACTGCTGTGAACAAACAAGTGGGCTGTTTGAACAAATACCCATCATGTCTCTTCATGATGGGGTGATTCGCACGCTCTGCAATAGGAATCATAAGAGGATACCCCCATGAAATCATTGTTGGAGATTGTTATGGGAAGGATTTGAGTTTCCACTTGCCTTTCCTACTGAAAAGGATTTCTCTCAGTGGGAAAGTACGTTGATTTACATGGGAAGCCTGCTGATTTTGCAGTTTTTTCTCAATTCATATCATCTTGTTACTTAAATCCTCCAATAAATCCATGAACTTGGCAGGAGTTTCCCCTGTTTCATTGTGCTCATTCTTCATAGGGTCAGATATTGATTTTTCATGTGGATCAAAGAGGCGGGAGGAGTTTAAACAGAGCCTCTTCGCTTCATTCATATTCTTCTCAATTTTTAAGACAACAACATAAGTGGCTTTTGGGTTTTGTAGGTTCTTCTCGCTAAGAAAAACCAAATGATTTATGAAACCCATTACTATAAATACTAAATTGTTACCATCACCTGGGCGAACAGATGAAAAACCTGAGTATAAATCAGAGTTATGCCACCACACTATGTTTCCCTCAAACTGCCTGGAAGCACTCAAGAATAGTGGTAAATTCATGAATTATATTATGAAGGTTGAGATCAGATTTATTAACCAAATTGCAATATTGTTTAAATGAATGAAACAAAAAGAATGTGTGCCTTAAGTGAAAAAAAAATTCAAAATAAGTGCACTCAAGTAACAGGCAATATCCCTGCAACACGATTGCACATGAAAATTGTTGATATTATGGTAGCTTCGGGAGGTATGAACCTCTAATGTGACCTCTGACGAGATTATAATACTCTAGAAGGAAGCAAAGAATTGAAGGAAACCCTAGACAAGTTGTGCATGGTGAGTGTTTGAGACGAAAAAGGCAGAAATAACAGTCTACTATAGGAAACAATGTTTGCATGGTGTTTTTAGTAGTCAAGGAACAAGAATGATGCACCATAACATTGACTTTCTTCATAAAACATCACAAAGTATGGCTTTTTATGTATACGAGAGGCATATAGAAAAACTATAAACCAAAATGGCAGTACTACAAAACAACTGGCAAACACCATTGTTAAATTTGACATTAATATTTTAACATGCCTTGTTATCTTGGCATATTGTAGGTAAATATCATGGTGTCATTGTACTATCGGAAGGCCTCATTGAGAATATTGTGAATAGTCAACTTCTCATATAGGTATGTAAGCGTCTTTCAATTTACTTCTTTCAACACATAATTGTCTTTATAGTTTCCATAGAATTACTTTACAACCTATGTACTGTAGTGATTGTGAAAATTTATTTATTTGTATAGGAAATAAAGGCTTACTAAAAGAAGGCATAAATACTCAAAAATGTCCATCATTACTTTCACCATGGGCAACTCCTATGTTGAATTCTCTTCCACTTTTGATCCAAAAGCAGGTAACTGGAATTTTTCCGAATTTTCCATTTCTGTCAGTTTCTACCATTTGAAAATGATTTATAGAGGTGATGATGACATTTGTAAATGAAGCTTCTTGAGGAAATGGAGACAGAGGGATTGAATTACTTGTCAAATGTATGTACCATTTTTTATAAACTTTTTGTTACTTCAGAGATCCCTGATATTGTGATTTGATTTTTAGTTTTGGTAGTATCATAATAAACAACACTAGCCAAATGCTTATAGAGATAATCCATTTTAGTAAATTTCCCTAAAAGGATTCAAAGAATCAAACCTATGTATATTCCATCATGTATTTTATCATTTTGAGACATTCTCATTGCTCATTATCATGTTTAAATTCAATCATTTGAAAGGAAAGCGACATACTTTATACGTTTAATGTTATTGGAGAGAGTTTCAATTAAAAATAAATGCTTGATATTTTGTACAGTGCTAAAAAAAATTGGTATGGCACTACACCCTTCTACATATTTTGTAAGTCAGAGATATACAACTTTTCATAAGAAACTTCAATGCAAGTTGGAAGATGTATCTCCGTAATGGGGGATTGATCTCAAAGATTTGATGTTTCTTAAAGTGTCATAGATTGTTATATGTAGTTGATATTAGTATATTACATGATATGATTTCAAAGTTCGTATGGGTTTAGGAGAATAAATTCATCAACATATTTCAATTGCCTCCTCAAAATTCTGTATCAAATTAAGAGTGGTGTCATAGTCATTTTCTTATGTAGACAGACTGAAAATTGTACTTTTTGTTGGATACTTAGATAGAAACGGAGAAACTTCTGGCAAAACCAGTTGAGGAGGAGCTAGGGAAGCGAAAGGTTTGATATTCTCTCTTACCTTGTACAATACTTGACAAAGTGGCATACTGTGATGATTTAAGTGGGATTTAAGTGTGAATTATTTAAGTGTGATTGATGTTCTCTCTTACCTTGTACAATACTTGACAAAGTGGCATACTGTGATGAGTTAAGAGCTGGAAAAACATATGTCCTATACAAACCAGTAGTCCATGCATCTAGGCCTCTAATATTTTCAGGAGCTTGAGCTTACGACGATTCCAATTTTAGAGTTTTTTTATTGAACCAAATAAGTCCATATATAATCTGACAATGCTAGATTCTTGTATGATATTCTAGCAAAAGTATCCTGACCTTAATGAGTGTTTTTTTTTGCAGGAGGCTGTGACTTACACAACTAAGAAATTGGACAATGTGTGTCATTTTTTGGGTTATCGATCTCGTGTCTCTTTACCATCAAATTTTGATTGTAACTATGCATTTGTAAGTGCAGTTTACCAATGTAATTACACAGGCCATTCAAATGTGTTTATAATATAGTGATCTAATAAATTGGGAAGCTAATCAGGAGTTTTAGAGTAATGTGTACCTTGAACAAGTTGGTTCTCTTTTCTTGTAAACTCTAGGTCAATTATCATTCTTTCTTGTCATGCATTCACTGAATGGTTACATGGCTATAGTCACAAACCTAAGTCAGCCAATTTCCAAGTGGAGGTGTGGGGCAGTTCCATTCACTGTATGTCACACTATCTTTCAGATTAGACACAATAATCTTTCCTTTTATATAGACTGTTCTTTGTTAGCATAGTCCCAAAATCGGCTTCTCTCCTTCAAAATTTTCTAGAACTAATATTTTTTGTTATGCATTGTTCATTTTCCTTAGTCAATGCATTTTTTGGTGCATACATGCCATGCTGACCATTGACAACCGACCTAAATACTGTAATGATTTTATACCTGGAGAGCTTGCTATCCATTCAGAAAAGATCAATCTTAAGGGAAATCCAATTAGGTATGGCCACACTCCCTAGCCTTCTATCCCTTATTTTGGGAAAAATTCATTTGATATTTCCCTACTAAATGATAAAAATGCAGATCAAGAATGATACATCATGATGCCAAAATACAGTCACATACTAGGTTCAACCTCCCTACATAAGCAAGGAGAGCTAGTGTGTCCACTTTGGCTCTGATTAAGTGAAAGATTCACCAAGACTTTAAAGGTTTAATAATTAAGTGAAAGATTCGCCAAGATTTTACAAGATTTTATAATTCAGTGAAAGATTTGCCAAGTTTTTACAAGATTTTATAATTCAGTGAAAGATTCCCCAAGATTTTACAAGATTATATAATCAACTAAAAGATTCACCAAAAAACTATATATACATATTATATTATTGATAAAATAGCCTTCAATTTTTCCTATGTATCACGGGGATTCACCCAATTATTATACATATAAATTTAGGGGGGGTTCTTAAAATCACCACTGTTTAAAGTGGGAGAGAATGTTCTTTTGAAAATGAATCCCAATAAGAGCTCATTGAAGTTGTGTAGTTGTATAAAGCTAGCAACTAGATTCTATGGTCCATTTAGGATATCAGAAAGAATAGGGCCAGTTGCATACATGCTTGTATTTCCTTCTTCCATGAATGTGCATAATATATTTCATAGATCTTTGCTGAAAACGTATGTACATGATCCTAACCATTTTATTGATTAGAGTTTGATTCAGGTGGATCCAGAAAGATAATTTTAGGTCTAGTTGGTGTGCATATTGTGAGGAAGGTCAAAGTGCTCTGGAATCGATCCATAAGATTGGTAAAGGTTCAATGGAACTGCTATGGTATTAAATATGCTACTTGGGAGCATGAAGATGCCATGCAGGAAGAGTATCCATGTTGTTTTGAAGAATTTTGAATTTTTTATTTCTATTTTGTATATGCATCGAGGACACTGCCAAAATAAAGGGTAGGGGAATGTGATACCCCAGTTTTGAGCCCACAGATTAACAATGTCTTTTGTATTTTATTCATTAAAGAACAAAGTGCCTAGAAATGTAATACTTTGAATATATTAGTAAAATACTTCGTTGGTTACAAGATGAACAAGGATGGATATAGGGGGCTATGATTCCACAAGAGAGGGGGGATAAAGGGGCTAAGTCTTATTATTATTATTAGTTTATTCACATATCTTGGATTTAATTGGGAAAATTGGTTACATGAACTTCTTAGAGGAATGCCATGTTGTTCTCTATTGCATGTAATTATATAAACCTCATTTTTGGTTGTTTGTAGGTTCATCATCCATTTTTCCTCATTCATTGTTAATCACTTTTTTTCATTTTGGTTCCTCATTCATTCTTGTTCTCGGTATGAGCATGTGAAATGAATTATGGGAAGAGAAGAGTCATTGCTTATTGGTTGTAAGTAACTGTTGATTCTTCTAGAAAGGAATGGATGCCAATATGCATGAGAATGATGGAAGTTGTAAAAGAATTGTTCGTAGTTGAGAATACTTGGAGTTCCAACATTAATATTTCCTAAAAAGTAGCAATAGAGCCTTGAAAAAGAAACGGAACATTCTGAGGAACTACATTGCAAAGAAAGGGGTTCATTTATTTCAGTTGTGCAGGCTGAGGGGGAAGAGAGATACAAAATTAGGATTGTTGTGTGGTTGATAAAACTGTGAGATCTTGATAGTTGTTTGACTATGTTAGAGTCATCCTAGGAATCCTTGTATATTGATAGCCCTGGTTCTATGGTGACTTGTTGTTGATATCTAGAACAATAGTTTCCATGGTTGGGTGGAACGTATGATGTTTGGAACGAGTTGGTGAATGGTTTATTTAAATATAATCACTCTCATTTTTTTTTTTCTATTTTGTTTTGTATTATTTATCTCTAAGATATGTTTATATCATGCATGTTTGTTGTTAATCTTATGCATATCTTGTTATTCTTTTATTTTATATTTTAGCAGGTTCTTGTTAATTGCATACACATGTATCGGTCTTCTTGATTTAAAGAATGGTAACTGAAATTCGTAATTTTCCTAAGAAGGAGAAGTTAGAGGTACCCAACTCAATGGGTTTATTACATTTTTGTGTTAGAGAAAATTGTTTTGGATTTGCTGGTGATGGGTAGGTCATAGTAAGTCACCTTTTGAAAATTCCTTTGGATATTTTCCACCTTCACCCTATAATATTGTATATGGAAAGAAAGGATGAGTGAGGGAGGACATCATAAGAGATGCATTGAGTGCATAATTTTTTTTCGAGAAGATTAGGAAAATCCATTTGAAATCATAGGAGATGCTGAAGAAGTCATAGGAAAAATAAAAGGGTAGACATGATCAACATAGAATTGATAATTCATTCAAAGTGGGAGACATATTTTGGTTACACATTAACAAGGAAATACTAACAGGGTCTTGGTAAGAATTTCAAGGCTCTCCAATATGGATCTTTCGAGATATTAGAGAAGGTGGGAGATAACTCCTACAGACTTAGTCTACCCCCATACATGTGCATTTACTCAATAGTGAATGTGGGGAATCTCAAACTCTATGAGCCTTCCATGTTGGATCAGGAGGAGGAGTAGGTCCTATCTTCTGTAGAGGACTTAGCACTAGATCATGCTTAGGAAAAGTTGACATAGAACATAGTTTTTTAGAAGTGGTATAAAAGTACAAGATAGGGGAAAAATGAACTTTGTCATATTGGTTTGAAAGGGTAACTTACATGTAAAGAAAAGTGGCACTTCAATGAGAAGGTAGAGGAAATTTTTTCTCACTTTATTTGGTGAAGAGTTTGGGGACCAAAGGCCTCCATAACCGGGGAGGTATGATCTGGATTAGATCATTATATTATTTTTGATCTATCTTGATGCTTCCATAGTGGAAAAAAAATGAAGGAATCAAATTGTAGGTTCATTTTAATGACATGTCTCGGTTAAGAAAATTAGGGTTTGAAACCTTCTAGAGGAATTTTGAGGCATAAACTAGAAATTTTTTGGGTCAAAACTTTCATAGCTTTAGCTAGGACCCCATAATGATATTCTACACATCAGACCTTTCCAATGGTGCAAACATTGATTCAAATAGAGATTGTATGCAAACGTCATGCCTGTAGCAAGTTTACCTACCTTTTTTACCACCATGGTACAAGTGGATGCCACGTTAGCCCCCATTACTCATGCATATGAGGCTAGACACATATGGAATTTCAAGAAGATTCTAAAAGGTCCAAAACCTTATCATAATTGAGGGTTGAGGAACTCAAAACCCTACCCCTAGATGGTTATCAGGCTATGTTAAATATTATGCTACTAGGAGGAGAAGGGGTTCCATTATTTAGCATTGTATTTGTTCCATAGATTAGCGGAGTGTTGAAATTCCTAGAACAATAGATATAGGTACAATATTTATGAAATAATGATAATTGGTTCTAATGATGTATTTATTTTTACTTTTCAACATATCATTAAGCAATTACACTTTATAAATTCAACCATATAAATGTAGTAGAAAAGTAGAACAATAGAGATCACAGAAAGACACAAGGTTTACCCTGGGAAAACCCACTAGGGGGGAAAACCCAACAAGCGTTCTTAATAGATAAATTATTTGTACAATAAGAGAAACACTTAGAACCTGGTATTATCCTCCACGTCAAACCCTAGAAGATACAACAAAAGTTGGAAGAGCGTCACAGGAAGTTGCGCACAAGAGAGAGATTACCAACTACAGAAATATGTGCATTAAAGATAGAGAGAGAGAGATGTCACATGTGAAAACTGGAGAGGGGATAAAGAAGAATGAAAATAGATATCAAGAGATATTTTCTTGAGATGACAAGTTTCTCCATAAACTAGCGAACCTTTGTAGCTACAGTCGCTCTTATGATGAAGGGGAATTGATGTGTGTAAATGAGGAGGTCAGTGCCTTTATTTATCCTAATCTATCACTCAGTTTTGGGGCTGACTTGTCAATTCTATTGGGGCTAACCTTACATTGGGTTATCTTCAATACCATGGGCCAACTTGACTTGGAGGAGGGACGACTTGTACAACTTGGAGCCAAAAAATTATTTTTACAAATTCAAACTTTCCCTCTTAAAATTTTGAGGGAGTACTTGACTCAAAAACAAATTTTCTCATGTCTTGAGCATTTAAATATTCTTTAAAAATATTCTGAGACCAAAAATATACATTATGAAGACTCACCATAGTTACAAAAATTCAACACTCCCTCTTAACTAGGGAGGTATTCATAATTACCATTTAAATGTTCTCAAGTTGAAAAATTTATCTACTTAAAGGGTTACATGAACATCATCATCAACATCAACATTGTTGAATACATCAACTTTATGGGTCACACTCTGTCTGAGTAATCTGGGCATGATGTTGCAAGTAACAAGTGTTGAAGTTCACACACTCAACTGAGTGACTCTTAGATACAAGGAACATTCGTTTTAATCTGGTCACTACCCGTGACACAAGAAGAATGTTAGTATTGAATCTCCCTAATATGGTCACCACCTATGACACAGGGATACGGACTAGTCTTCCTAATCTGGTCACTACATGTGACACATGAAGAGTTCCCGCCCTGCACCATTCTCCCTAATCTGGTCACTACTTGGGTCTGTTAGCACTCTGTAATTTCTCAGGCTGAAGAAGAAATGGGTAGAGGTAACTACAAAACCACTTTGGAGTCAAGGATCTAGCCCTCCAAGACTCAGAGAGGGATCTCTCTGTATGATTTAGCTTTGTTTGTTGGGAATTTTAGGCTAGTTAGAAAGTACAGGGTTTGGTTTTTTAAATGGTTTGGTTGGATCATAAAAAATAGGCCATTGGGCAATGGAGTCATGGTTCAGAATGGATCAAAACTAGGTCATAATAGGATAATATGTAGGGAAAGGTAGGCAAATCTATTGGATATTCATGAATTTAATGCATGTAGGAGATGAAAAGGTATAGAAATCAAATTAAAAACAGAGCAATCAAGAATTCTTTTTTCAATCTTCAGTGGAAAACATAAAAACTATTCCAAGCCAGAGACATAGGGTACATTAAAACAAATTCTTCTCTTAATCTTCTCAGAACAATTCAGAAGGTAGGAAGTAATTGTGATAACAGAAAATAAATTTTACAGAGAAGAGATACACTTCACCAATGGAATCTTTCACAAGAATCCTGCAATGATCACACTGTATTACTGAAAAATGAATCAAATGGTCTCTGTGGACTGCTTTACAATCTGGATCCTATTCCACTAACTGGTCTCAACTGATCAACCCTTTTACATTTGCATTATAAAAATATATAGAACAATTACCCCCTAGGATAAGGAGCTCAAATTGAACCACCTGTCCAAAGATAAAAACAAATCCCTGAAAAGTTTGAACTGTGTGCCATGAAAAAAGGGCCAGACTTCTGAAAATAGGGGTCAACTCAGACGCTTGTATATCCCAAATTATAACATCTGTGTGAAAAATTAAATAGGTTTATTGTATATGAGTCCATCTTGAGTAAAAATGTCTCTCGGTTTTTCCAAATTTATCTCCAGTTTTTTAAAACATCTACCGTAAAAACATGACAAAAACAAGAAAAATGGAAACCTGAAAAATGGTGCTCAGAGATGGCTTCGATTCTCATAATTCCTGATACTTGTGCAAACATTGAGAGAGGTTATTGTTCTTCAGCTTGTTACGAAGAAAAATGTCTCTCAGTTTCTCAAAAATCCTTCTGGGTTTCCCGGAAACGCTCTCAGAAGACAAGTGGTCAAATTGTGCAAAAAAATGGTTTCTTGATATTGGGAGAAGGTGGTTTTTGGATGGGAAGGTGGTATCCCAGACCCCCCCCTAGGGTGGTAAGTGGTATTAGGGGGGAGGGGTTCGGTAAAACCTGGTGGTGACAAGTGTCCAGGTGAAAACCACTTTTCCCAGAATCTTGCCCCCCTCTCATTAAAGTTAGGATGGGCCGGGGGGTTCGGGAAAAAATTACGGACATCAATTTATTTGTTTTGGGATATGTGCGGGATGGGCATGTTTTTATTTTTGTTTTTATTTATTATTTAGTTTTACGTGTTTTCATTTGTTTTATTTTATTATATTTTGTTTTGTTATATTGTTTTTATTTATTATTTAATTTTGTTTTAATGTTTATTACGTGTCTTATTTTCGTTTTTATTTTTATTTTTATTATATAGTTTTGTTTTTATTTGTATTTATTTTTGTTTTACGTTTAATTTTTATTTATTCAAATTTTTAATTGTTTCTTAATTAGTTTTTATTTATTTTTTAAATTAATGTTTTATTAATGTTTTACCTTAACCCAATTACTAACCTAATTACTAATTATTAACACTATTAATTTAAACTAATTAATTATTTATTATTAATTACCCTATTAAACTAATCTAATTAAATTAACTTTATTATGCTAATTAGTAAAAAATGCCACTAACCATTTATTATTGACCTAATGTTTTTTATCCTAAGCTTGTTTATTCATGTAGGGATGAAATTTGGCGGAGGGGTGAAGAAATGGAGGGTGACTAAATGAAGGGTGCAACAGGGTGATGAAGGATTAGGAGAAATGGATGGAGGGAGAAGTAAAATCAATCGAGCCCAACAAGCCAGTTGTCTTCATCACGATAGCAATCCCAAATAGATAGATGGAGAATCAAATCACTTGTGATTATAGGACCCCAACATAGGCTCCAACTGGGGATGGCATCTCTTTCAAGAGGTGACAAGAACCACATAACTCTGAACACATAGACTGGTGCTTTAACCATTAGGCTGATCCCAAAACTTTATTCTGCAACCTCCATCTATTATGATCCTCTGTGACCGAACCTTAAGTAGAAAACTAATTTGTATAACAAAATCTGAAGTGAACTGAAAAAATGTTGGAAAAGTGCTCACAACCCTGAGATTATTTGCATACTGCAAAACTGATTGCTGAAAAGATGCTTACTTGGTAAGATTATTTATGTACAATCCTATTCTAAAACTGAATGCTTGGTTTCAGGGGACATAAAATATTCAATATAACCAATCAAAGATTTGATCCAATACCTTAGCTCTTTCACTTTTTTTGACAAAGCTCAGAGTTAGAGCTTGTAAGGGCACTAGGAACTGATTTTTAGCATGATATTCATAACATAGAGCTTTAGATATATGAAAAACTAAAGAGGAACTAGAAATCAATTTGCATTCTGAAGTGAAAAGCTCCTCCATATAGATAGTTATAGGATCATGAAAGACACGACCTATCCCTTGGTATTCAAATTGAACCAATTCCAAATCATAATTTATTACTGTATTTATGATGTTTATGTCATCATGCAAATTTTGATTTGACTGTAGAGTTTGATAAGAATTTTGTAATGAGACTTCTCCTAAACTAGGCCATGCAACTGATTACCTAATCATGTCTTGATCATTGCTTCTTTTAAGCTTGTAACTGGCAAATGAACCATGAATTTGACAACATAAGTCATCCAACACATCAACTATTGGATCTTGCATGGACTTAGATGACTATTTTATTGGTTCCAATACAAATTCATTACTTTATGTGTGCTTATCATCCATGATATGATTAAAATTTTTCTTCAAAAACCGAAATGAATTGAAGGTTAATGGTATAGAGTTATAATGCATTAATTCATTTTTTATTTGAAGATCAATGTAACTCAAGGGCTATAAATTTGGATCAAGAACAAATTCTATGTCATCAATGAAATATCCCACTGATTCATTAGAACCTTCTCCATCCCTACTATTGAAAATTTTCTTATAGTTTTCTCTCAAAAATTAAAATGAAGAGAAACATAAGGGCAAAGAGTTTCCACTTACTTTGAGATTTTCTACATTTTCCTCATTGCTGTCATAATTGTTGTGCAAAGGTTGATTATCATATTTGATCTGTAACTAAGCTTCCTTCTCCCAAAAGCATGCCAGTGGTTTGTTTGAACAATAAACATCTATTTCAACCACATAATCATCATCATACTGATCATACTTGGGTAGATTATCTAGGTAAGAAATGTCATCAAACATGCACATCATATCGACTGGATGTTCCTCTGTAAGTTGAGTTGGAGCTTCATCTTTGACTATGTTGTGAATTGAATATATAAAGTAATCATTTTCTAGTTTATGATACCAAGGGTGAGCTTTGAAAGTCCTGGGAATAGTGACCCTTTCTTTCTCTGCAACTAACGGAACATGGTGTCTTTGAACAACAAGTTTTTCTCTTATGACAATCCTGTGCAACATTTCTTCCAATGTACTTGCTAGAATGTTTAGCTTCACCTCTGAGGATGTCAGATGATCCTTTTCTTCGTTCTTTCTATATTCTGCCTCTAACTTTGACCTTTTGATCAACAAATGGGATTCCACACTTATTGCACTCTCTTGCATTTCTTTGAGTGTTGTGGTGTTTCTTTCCCTCAACTGCAATGCCATTTTTGGATTAAAGGCATCTGGATAGTGTAAGAGAGATAAATCATGAGGAGGTTTTATATCTATTGACATTGAATGGTAGACTTGATTGAATCTGGATGAAAATTGCTGCATTGTTTCTCCTGGTTGTCTTTTCAAGTGATCATATTCTTCCAAAATGAGGAAGGGATTCCTCTTGATCACCCATTGATCCAGGAAAACTTTCACAAACTGATTGAGATCACTAATGCTTGCAGCTGACAGATCTTTATACCATTTCTTAGCTCTACTTTGAAAAGATAAAGAAAAAAGTCCTAATACTAACATCACTTTTTTCCACCTCAAAAATGTCAAGATAATTTTCAAAACCTTGAATTTGCTTCTCAACAATGATATATCCATATTCTCTGTCAAATCTGGGAAGATACTTGAAGTAATTGGCAGGGAAATCATGGAGTATGGGAGGTAAGACAAGAGGCTTGTATATACCTCGTATTTTTACAGGTGTAGGAGTATGTACAAGGATTGTAACACTAAGCTTAATCTCTTGAGGCTCATTAGGTTGAACATGCTCTTCATAAATTTTGGCAGTATCATCTTGATCTGAAAAGATCTTTTATATGACAATGGTTGAGTTATTATGCATGTGTTTATTAACCATTTAGGAAGTTGACTGAAAGAGGAATAATTATAGAAGAAAAATCACAGCCATATGCACATATACAAATATTAAATAAATCAAGAAGAACAACAAACCATAGAACACCAAAGTGATAACAAAGTTCGACAATATCGCCTACATCTCCGGGACTTTGTCTCAATGGGAGAGACTTTCTTGTTTATGTTCAAAGATTTAAAAGTACATCACAGTAGTGACAAAAAGGTTATAAAATGATCTGGTCTTTCTCTACTAGATCTATGAAACCCAACAAAAGAAACGACATTGAAAACGAATGACTAGAGCTCCCAGAAATGTTCCACAAAATTGAGCTCCTCAATAGATTCCTTACATAAAAATGACTTTGGCTTGGAAAATATTCAGCATAAACCTGCTCTGAATGTCCTCCCATGGCTTCAAGAAGCCCTAGTTTATATAGATCTGAAGTTGGTAACCATCTCCCAACTTCCCCCCAATATCTGGCCTCAAAAAGGACCCAATATCCCCCAATAATGGAAAAAAATCTCCAAAACTACTAAATAAAATCATTTAAAATCATAAGGTATAGTTAAATAACCCACTTTGGAGAAATATTAGGGTGAGTCCCCCTTTCTCCATGCTCATGGTCACATGGGTGCCTCCATGTGGCCAATCGCTTATCTGTTGTGCGTTGCCCCCTTGGGTCTCTTGGCCTCGGTCACATTGCATGGCCATGTGTCCAGGACCCAAGCTCCACGTGAAAATACATTGATTAGGCCCCTGATAGTTAAGCCCATGGTTAAGCACCTTGGTCGGTGGGCTAGCCCGACTGACTGGGTGCTAACCCATATAAAACACGCCAACAACATAAGCCTAGGGTATATGGTTATAAATCTCGTGCAAACAAAGGAACTGAGAGACAACAATCCTTTTTGAATGCCCGCGCCAAATGAAAAGGGTTACGGTCACATGTGACCAGTCATATGATGGTTGTATGTGTCAAGCACTGGGGCTAGGCTCCAACCATTTACCATCTGAACATACCACTGATTCAAACTTAAATACATATGGTTACATATTATAGTTAAGACTCATAGCGACGGTAGGCTGGCTAGCCCAGACCTGCCAAGTCATTCGCTCGGTGGAGGGGTCACATGGTCGAAATTGGTGGACTTCAATAAATTTTTGCAACAACATACAACCAATACATCGGTGACATAGGGAAACCCACGTATGGGCCACGTGGTACCATTTCATATGCTAGCTAATTGCCATGTGTCAGCACACTATTCGACCATCTGCCTGCCCTATCAACACAACTTTTCCAGTCACTGTCTTCCACGTGTCATACGTACTCTGTACGAGCATTCCACATGTCACCCTTGTAGTGGTGACACATGTCACTCCCAGATTGGTCTACTTGTACCTTCTTGACACCTCACCTATTTGTACACCCAATCAGCCACATTAGCACCAAATGTTCCTGCCACGTCAGATGTACGGTCATACGACCTGTACAATCATCTTCCATGTGTCACTTTATGGACTATACGAACTATGCAGTCATCAAATTTTTGCATGTTTGGAAAAATGAACAGATCGCCATATCAAGAGCATACAATGTCTATTTGAGCCCATTAAAATTGTATTGGGTTCATATTGAAGAGGCATACAGACACGTCCGTTTTGAAGCCATTATGAGAACTTTGATTTTTAGGCCTTTTTGAGCCCCATCAAGCTCCTGGATCCAATTTTGGATCACATCTGGATCAAGATTATGAGAAGGGAAAAAATAATTAAAAATGAAACCTATCATATCTTTGATGAAATTTCAGCTTAAATACCCAATCTTTTCAGATTGTCTTGTCATTGTTTCATGTTCTTCCTCTAGTGGAGTCCTTGAATTGGAACTGATCTGGAGTTGATTGAAGTCGCCAGGTGGATGATTCAACCTTATGGTGTGTAATCATTGTCCACCATCAGTGATCAGATTTGGAACTTGATACACTTTTCTGAGGAACACTCCCTAGTATGGTTGCCACTCTGTTAGCACTCTGTAATTTCTCAGGCTGAAGAAGAAATGGGCAGAGGTAACTACAAAACCACTTTGGAGACAAGGATCTAGCCCTCCAAGACTCAGAGAGGGATCTCTCTGTATAATTTATCTTTGTTTATTGGGAATTTTAGGCTAGTTAGAAAGTACAATGTTTGGTTTTTTAAATGGTTTGGTTGGATTAGAGAAAACAGGTCATTGGGCAATGGAGTCACAGTTCATAATGGATCAAAAACAGGTCATAACAAGCTAATATGTAGAGCAAGGTAGGAAAATACACTAGATATTCATGAATTTAATTCATGGAGGAGATGAAAATGTCTAGAAATCAAATAAAAAACAGAGCAATCAAAAGTTCTTTTTTCAATCTTCAGTGGAAAACATAGAAACTATTCCAAGCGAGAGACAAAGGGTACATTAAAACAAATTCTACTCTTAATATTCTCAGAACAATTCAGAAGGTAGGAATTAATTGTGATATAACAAAAAAACAAATTTATAGAGAAGAGATACAATTCACCAATGAAATCTGTCACAAGAATCCTGCAATGATCACATTGTATTACTGAAAAATGAATCAAATGGTCTATGTGGACTGCTTTACAATTTGGATATTATTCCACTAACTGGTATCAACTGATCAACCCTTTTACATTTGATAGAAACAAATCCCTGAAAAATTTTGAATTGTCTGCCATGAAAAAAGGGTCGGACTACTGAAAATAGGGTTCAACTCAGACACTTTTATCTCCCAAAATATGATAGTTGTGTGAACAATGAAATATGTTATTGTATATGAGTTCGTATTTAGTAAAAACCTCTCTCATTTTTTACAAATTCATCTCCATCTTTCCAAAACATCTGCCGCAAAAACATGACAAAAACAGGAAAAATGGAAACCTGAACAATGGTGCTCAGATATGGATTTGATTCTCCTAATCCCGATACCTGTGAAAAAAATTAGAGAGTTTATTTCTCTCCATCCCGTTATGGATAAAAACCTCTCTCGGTTTCTCAAATATCCTTCTGGTTTGCCTGAAAACTCTCTCGGAAGACAAGTGGTGAAATTGTGCAAAAACAATTTTTTGATTTTCGGGGAAGGTGGTTTTTGGAGCTGAAGGTGGTATCCCGGACCCCCACTAGGGTGGTAAATTGTATTGGGGGA
>JASDQU010104775.1:79175-89723 GCA_032191745.1 Picea mariana | reverse complement strand
GAGTCAAGTCGGCAAGCTATCGTCAGCCTGCATCACCAATAATCATGTCAGAAATGTCAACATCAAATCATCAATCAAATGAAACATCATAATAAACATATCAACCCAAAAGCACACTCTCTGACTCAGTCCAGAGTCCAAGGGGGCTCTATCGATGCCTCTGCATCCTCAAGGTCAAAACACCCTGCACACTCAATCAACTGAGTCAATAGCACCCGTCTACATCAAATAGTAACACATCATGTCATCTGTCAATCACATCATAATCAAATATAATAGGTCTAACATCAAAAAGGGTCCAGATTACTTGCGAGGAAGTGTCCTCAAATAATAAGTGTTCTCAGTGCGCCAGAGCAGGATGTTACATAATGCTTGTAGCTGACAGATCTTTATACCATTTCTTAGCTCTACTTTGCAAAGATAAAGAAAAAATTCCTAATACAAACATCACTTTTTTCCACCTCAAAAATGTCAAGATAATTTTCAAAACCTTGAATTTGCTTCTCAACAATGATATATCCATATTCTCTGTCAAATCTGGGAAGATACTTGAAGTAATTGGCAGGGAGATCATGGAGTATGGGAGGTAAGACAAGAGGCTTGTATATACCTCGTATTTTTACAAGTGTAGGAGTATGTAAAAGGATTTTAAAACTAAGCTTAACCTCTTGAGGCTCATTAGGTTGAACATGCTCTTCATAAATTTTGGCAGTATCATCTTGATCCGAAAAGATCTTTTACATGCCAATGGTTGAGTTATTATGCATGTGTTTATTAACCGTTTAGGAAGTTGACTGAAAGAGGAATAATTATAGAAGAAACATCACAACCATATGCACATATACAAATATTAAATAAATCAAGAAGAACAACAAACCATAGAACACCAAAGTGATAACGAAGTTCGACAATCTCGCCTACGTCTCTGGGCCTTTGTCTCAATGGGAGAGGCTTTCTTATTTATGTTCAAAGCTTTAAAAGTACATCACAGTAGTGCCAAAAAGGTTATAAAATGATATTGTCTTGCTCTACTAGATCTCTGAAACCCAACAAAAGAAACGACACTGAAAACGGATGACCAGAGCTCCTAGAAATGACCCACAAAGTTGAGCTCCTCAATAGATTCCTTACATAAAAATGACTTTGGCTTGGAAAATATTCAGCATAAACCTGCTCTGAATGTCCTCCCATGGCTTCAAGAAGCCCTATTTTATATAGATCTGAAGTTGGTAACCATCTCCCAACTTCCCCCCAAGATCTGGCCTCAAAAAGGACCCAATATCCCCCAATAATGGCAAAAAATCTCCAAAACTACTAAATAAAATCATTTAAAATCATAAGGTATAGTTAAATAACCCACTTTGGAGAAATATTAGGGTGAGTCCCCATTTCTCCATGCTCATGGTCACATGGGTGCCTCCATGTGGCTAATCGCTTATCTGTTTTGCGTTGCCCCCCCTGGTCTCTCGGCCTCAGTCACATTGCATGGCCATGTGTCTAGGACCCAAGCTCCACGTGCAAATACATTGATTAGGCCCCTGATAGTTAAGACCATGGTTAAGCACCTTGGGCGGTGGGATAACCCGACTGACTGGGTGCTAAACCATATAAAACACGCCAACAACATAAGCCTAGGGTATATGGTTATAAATCCCGTGCAAAGAAAGGAACCGAGAGCCAACGATCCTTTTTGAATTCTTGCGCCAAATGAAAAGGGTTACGGTCACATGTGACCAGTCATATGATGGTTGTATGTGTCAAGAACTGGGGCTAGGCCCCAACCATTTACCACCTGAACATACCACTGATTCAAACTTAAATACATATGGTTACATATTATAGTTAAGACTCATAGCGAGGGTAGGCTGGCTAGCCCGGACCTGCCAAGTCATTCGCCTGGTGGAGGGGTCACACGATCGAAATTGGTGGACTTCAATAAATTTTTGCAACAACATACAACCAATACATGGGTGCCACAGGGAAACCCACGTATGGGCCACGTGGCACCGTTTCATACGCTAGCTAATTGCCATGTGTCAGCACACTATTCGACCATCTGCCTGCCCTATCAACACAACTTTTCTAGTCCCTGTCTTCCACGTGTCATACGTACACTGTACGGGCATTCCACATGTCACCCTTGTAGTGGTGACACATGTCACTCCTAGATTGGTCCACTTGTACCTTCTTGACACCTCACCCATTTGTACACCCAATCAGCCTACCTGCATGTGTCACCTCCATATGCTACCACATCAGCACCAAATGTCCCTGCCAAGTCAGATGTACGGTCATATGACCTGTACAATCATCTTCCATGTGTCACTTTATGGACTTTACGAACTATGCAGTCATCAAATTTTTGCATGTTTGGAAAAATGAACAGATCGCCATATCAGGAGCATACAATGTCTATTTGAGCCCATTAAAATTGTGTTGGGTTCATATCGAAGAGGCATACAGACACGTCTATTTTGAATCCATTATGAGAACTTTGATTTTTAGGCCTTTTTGAGCCCCATCAAGCTCCTGGATCCAATTTTGGATCACATCTGGATCAGGATTATGAGAAGGGAAAAAGAATTAAAAGTGAAACCTATCATATCTTTGATGAAATTCCAGCTTAAATACCCAATCTTTTCAGATTGTCTTGTCATTGTTTCATGTTCTTCCTCCAATGGAGTCCTTGAATTGGAACTGATCTGGAGTTGATTGAAGTTGCCAGGTGGATGATTCAACCTTATGGTGTCTAATCATTGTCCACCATCAGTGATCAGATTTGGAACTTGATACACTTTTCTGAGGAACACTCCCTAGTATGGTCGCCACTCTGTTATCACTCTGTAATTTCTCAGGCTGAAGAAGAAATGGGCAGAGGTAACTACAAAACCACTTTGGAGACAAGGATCTAGCCCTCCGAGACTCAGAGAGGGATCTCTCTGTATAATTTATCTTTGTTTATTGGGAATTTTAGGCTAGTTAGAAAGTACAGTGTTTGGTTTTTTAAATGGTTTGGTTGGATTAGAGAAAATAGGTCATTGGGCAATGGAGTCACAGTTCATAATGGATCAAAAAGGGTCATACCAAGCTAATATGCAAAGCAAGGTAGGCAAATACACTGGATATTCATGAATTTAATTCATGGAGGAGATGAAAAGGTCTAGAAATCAAATAAAAAATAGAGCAATCAAGAGTTCTTTTTTCAATCTTTAGTGGAAAACATAGAAACTATTCCAAGAGAGAGACAAAGGGTACATTAAAACAAATTCTGCTCTTAATATTCTCAAAACAATTCATAAGGTAGGAATTAATTGTGATAACAAAAAAACAAATTTATAGAGAAGAGATACAATTCACCAATGAAATCTGTCACAAGAATCCTGCAATGATCACACTGTATTACTGAAAAATGAATCAAATGGTCTATGTGGACTACTTTACAATTTGGATATTATTCCACTAATTGGTATCAACTGATCAACCCTTTTACATTTGATAGAAACAAATCCCTGAAAATTTTTGAATTGTCTACCATGAAAAAAGGGTCGGACTACTGAAAATAGGGTTCAACTCAGACACTTTTATCTCCCAAAATATGATAGTTGTGTGAACAATGAAATAGGTTATTGTATATGATTTCGTATTGAGTAAAAACCTCTCTCGTTTTTTACAAATTAATCTCCATCTTTCCAAAACATCTGTTGCAAAAACATGACAAAAACAGGAAAAATGGAAACCTGAACAATGGTGCTCAGATATGGATTTGATTCTCCTAATCCCGATACCTGTGAAAAAAATTAGAGAGCTTATTTCTCTCCATCTCGTTATGGACAAAAATCTCTCTCGGTTTCTCAAATATCCTTCTGGTTTTCCTGAAAACTCTCTCGGAAGACAAGTGGTTAAATTGTGCAAAAACAATTTTTTGATTTTCGGGGAAGGTGGTTTTTGGAGGGGAAGGTGGTATCCCGGAAAATCAAAAAATTGTTTTTGCACAATTTAACCACTTTTTCCCGACCCCCCTCTCGTTAAAGTTAGGATGGGCCGGGGGGTCTGGGAAAAAATTACGGACTTCAATTTATTTATTTTGGGATATGTGCGGGATGTGCATGTTTTTGTTTTTGTTTTATATGTTATTTTATTTTTTTATTTGTTTTATGTTTTTATTTATTATTTAGTTTTACGTGTTTTCATTTGTTTTGTTTTATTATATTTTGTTTTGTTATATTGTTTTTATTTATTATTTAATTTTGTTTTAATGTTTATTATGTGTTTTATTTTCGTTTTTGTTTTTTTATTTTTTTTGTATGTTTTTAATGTTTTAATTATACAGTTTTTCTTTTATTTGTATTTAATTTTTGTTTTACATTTAATTTTTATTTATTCAACTTTTTAATTGGTCTATTATTAAATGTTTCTTAATTAGATTTTTTTTTATTTTTTAAAATAATGTTTTATTAATGTTTTACCCTAACCTAATTACTAATTATTAACACTATTAATTTAAACTAATTAATTATTTATTATTAATTACCCTATTAAACTAATCTAGTAACACTAATCTATTTAAATTAACTTTATTATGCTAATTAGTAAAAAATGCCACTAACGATTTATTATTAACCTAATGTTTTTTATCCTAATCTTGTTTATTCATGCAGGGATGAAATTTGGCAGAGGGGTGAAGAAATGGAGGGTGAGGTAATGAAGGGTGCAACAAGGTGATGAAGGATCAGGCGAAATGGATGGAGGGAGAAGTGAAATCAACCGAGCCCAGCAAGAAAAATGTCTTCATCATAAGAGAAATGTCAAATATATAGCTAAAGAATCAAATCACCTATGATTATAGGACCCCAACATGGACACAAGGAGATTGACTGTTCTTCCTAATATGGTCACTACCTGTGACACAAGAAGAATGTCCATCCTGGACCATTCATCACTAATATGGTCACTACCCGTGACACATGGAGAATGTTCTTCCATGGTACCAACCTGGACCATTCTCTCCAATCCAGTCACTAACTGTAACACATAGATAATTTTTGTTCAACATGGACCATTTTCTCTAATATGGTCACTACCTGTGACACAAAGAAAATGTTCGTCCGTCAACACTCCCTCTCAGTGAGAGGAGTAATCTCCACAAGTTCCAGCTTGTCCCTAAAGTATACAAATGTATCTCTGGATAAAGGAATCTTTAGAATATCAGCTGTCTCCTCATCGATGGATATATATTGGAGCTTTATCTCTCCCTTCTAGACTTTATCACAGAAGTAGTAATACTTTATTTCAATGTTCTTCAACCTATCATGAAACACGTGGTTCTATGAAAGATTCACACAACTTTGATTGTTGTCGAATATCATGGTCGATTCTAGAATCTGATCAAACAATCCAGAAATGAGCTTACAAAGCCATACTTCTTCTGTGCAAGCATCACAAGATGCAATATACTCTACCTATGTAGTGTCGAGTGCAATAGAATTTTGATTTCTGTTACTCTAAGAGATCATAACAGAGCCCAAACTGAAGCATACACCTGAAGTTCTCTTTGTTTTATTTGCACTCCATGCCCAATCAGAATATGTAAATCCTTGTAGTTGTAAGTCACTGTTGTAAACCACAATTTAGTGTGCCTTGCAAATATCTCAAAATGTGCTTTGTGGATATCCAATGCTCATGTCTTGGTTCCACTTGGAACTGGCTCAACGTGTTCACAACAAAGAAAATATCCGTCTCGGTATTAACTAAATACATCAATGAACCAATAAATTGTCGATACGCGGATGGATCCACCAGATCAGAATCATAGTATCTCAACTTATTTAGGTTTGTTACCATGATAGTTTCCATGGATCTGCAGTCCATCATCCCAAACTTCTGAAGGATCTTCACAACATGCTTCCCTTGACCTAGGAATACTTCACTAGATTTCTGCCATACTTCTAGTCCCAAATAATAGTGCATGAGACCAAGATCCTTCATGTCAAATTCAGAGGATAGCTCCCTTTTACACTAAATAATGAGAGACTTTGCACCTGTCATAAATAAATAATCAACATATAGTAGTAATACCACATGTGCATTATTCACAACCTTGTAATAAAGGTTTGGATTAGCGTGGCTCTTGGATAATTCAAGTCTCATAAGGTAGTTGTCAATCTATGCATACCAATATCTTGGATCTTTCTTGAGTCCATACAAGGATTTCTTTAGTCTACAAACATGGGATTCTCTCCAGTGCACCTCAAAAACTTAATGTTTCTCTATGTACACTTCTTATTTAATCACTCCATTCATAAAAAGAGTCTTCACATTCATATGATGTAGGCTCCAACCCATAGAGGATGCAAGAGAAATAATGGCTCTAATAGAATTATATCTAGTAACAGGGGAAAATGTTTCATCATAGTCTTCTCCCTCTTTCTGGGAGAAACCCCTATCCATGAATATTACCTTTTATTTATCAATACTTCCATACAAAGCATGATTAATATTTAAAATCCATTTGTAAGTTACTACAAAATTTCCTTAAGGTCTTGGCACAATTTTCCATATGCCATTTTTCATGATGGATTGACATTATTCCATCATAGCCTCCTTCCATTTTGGTTTCTTAACTTATTCTTCAAAGGTGGAAGGTTTTTCATTGACAATATTTGACATAAGTGACGCATAACTAAAGAATATTTTAGGTCTCTTACTATTTTTGAAGGTGCCAACTAGAGTTGAATGTCCTTCAACTTCCTACAAGGTAGATTTAAGCCATGATGGCCTTTTTCTGACTTCAGGAACTGGTTCCACCTACTCAAGAGATCCTTTTGGTTCATCATTAGTATGATTTGGAGAACCTATAATTTATTCTTTGATATATTCATGTTCCTCTGCATTGTTGGAGTCCATGGAATCTTCTATGGATTTTCTATAACCAAATGTTTCATTAAAATTCATGTCCCAATTGACTTCAACTTTTTGTTGTCCTAGAATATAGATTCGATAGGATTTTGATTATGCATTATATCTAATGATTATTCCCTTCTTTCCTGAAGGTTCCAACTTCTTTTTTTTGTCCTTGGGGACATGAATATAAATAGGACAACCAAACATCCTTAGAAGTTCAACACTTGGCTTCTTTCCAGAAAAGGTTTCTTCTGGAGTCATGTATTTCAATATACGATGAGGATTTCTATTTTGAACATATACATACACCATAGCTGCTTCTCCCCATAGGAATGCAGATACATTTTTACCATTCATCACTTCCTTAAAAAATTCTTTAATAGATTTGTTATTCCTTTCTGCTACGCCATTCTGTTGAGGATTATGTGGGACATTCAACTCCCTCTTAAGACCATATACTTTACAAAAGGAAATAATATCTTTGGAGGTGTACTCTCCTCCATTAATATACCTTAGAGTCTTGATATTCTTACCTATCAAGTTTTCCACTCCAGCCTTGAATTCTTGAAACTTATCAAATACTTCATCTTTTGTCTTCAATAGGTACATCCAAGTTTTTCGTTAGAAGTCATCAATAAATGTTACATATTAAAGAGATCCTCCCAGGGACCTCATAGGCATATGACCAAATACATGTGAATTTATTAAGTTCAATATCTGCTTAGATATATTTTCACTACTTGGGAATGGCCTTTTAACATTCTTCCCAAGTGCACAGCCTCTGCAAACACCTTCATGTACTGGTTGCAATTCTAGTATGCCTACAACCATTTGTTTTAGACATGGAGGTGATTGATAATGAAGGTGAGCATACCTTCTATTCCATAATGAACACTAGGATTGAGTTCATTATGTACAAGGGCTTGGGCACTTTGACCTAAGAGTTTATATAATCTTCCTTCACAAATTCCAATAATTCTAGCATTATCTATACTTGAATTCTTGGGCCATCCAAGTACTTTCCCATCAACAAATTCTATTCAATGTCCTTTATATTCTAAACAAGAAATGGAAACCAAATTCTTTTTCAAACCTGGTACATATAGAACATTGTTGAGATATACATTGTTACCTAATTCTATCTTAATAGATGCTTTCCCAATGCCCTTGACTATATAAGAGTGATTGTCTCCAAGGTCCACTTTCTAAGATATCATTTTCTCCCTTATTCTTATGATATTTTCATGATCACCTGTCATGTGTCTAGAAGCACCACTATCTATTATTCACATATCATAATCATCATTAGTGGATCCTGTTAGTGCTGAGAAATAAAATAAATTTTAGTTTTCTTTCTTTCTTTTATTTGAAGGTTCTTCATCATTCACATCAGTTGCGGAAGCATGATTCTTTACTTTCCTCTTCTTTGCTAGTTTAGTACATTCACTTTTGTAATGTCCAAATTTATGACAACCATAACATTGAACCTTTGAAAAGTCTTTCTTCCTTTGTTAATTAAACCTACTTTCAAAATTATTGTTTCAAGAATCTAATTTCTTCTTGCCTCCATTTCTCTTGAATATTGTTGCATATGCATGTGAGTATTATTCATTTTGGGTTCTTTCTCTTGACGTGATCCTTGACTCTTCTTGGGTGCAACAAGTCCATAGTTATTCAAAGGTAGGAAATTCTTTTCTTGTGTTTATACTTGATGCAAATGCATCCCATGATCTAGGTATACCATTAAGAGCATTAATCACGATCTCTCTTTCAGGAATGGATTCATCGATAGCTTGAATTTGAACTCATAGATGGAAACTCTTTACAAAACACGATGCTACAATATAGCATTTTTTCATTTTAACATCTTGAAGTTCATTCTTTAGACTCATAACTTGACCAACAATATGTACTGTAAATAGATTGATTAGGGCATCATACATTTTCTTCGATGTATCTAGATTTGATATGTAGGTAATAAAATGATCTCTCATTGAGTCCACAATGAGAATCATAGCAGTGATATCATTCTCTTTAAAGTTCTTCTTTCCTACATTATCTTCTCATTTTCTAATCTTTCCTTTCACCATATCCATAATTTTTTTCTTGGCCAGGATAAGGTCAATCCTGGTTTTCCATGCTCTGAAGTTTGACGCCCCTTCTAGCTTGTTCTTTGATTTCATGGAGGAAGCCATAAGAGAATATTATATGAACAAGGGTCTTCTTGGAGATAGGCCTTTCTTTGATTGAGATCTCAGAGTTAGTTTCTTCACCAAAGCTCTGAAACCATTTTGAAATTCCTAGAACAATAGATCTAGGTACAATATTTCTGAAATACTGATAATTAATTCTAATGATGTCTTCCTTTTTAATTTTCAATATATGATTAATCAATTAAACTTCATAAATTCAACCATATAAATGCAGTAGAAAATTAGAAAAGTAGATATCACAGAAAGACACAAGATTTAGCCTGGGAAAATCCACTAGGGGGAAAAACCCAACAACCCTTCATAACATATAAATTCTTTGTACAAAAAGAAAAACACTTAGAACTTGGTCTAAACCTGCAAGTCAAACCCTAGCGTATATAGTAGTAGTTTCAAAAACATCATAATAAGTTGTGCACACGAGATATATTACAAGCTACATAAAGATGCAGATTATATGTATAGAGAGAAATGTCACATGTGTGAACTAGAGAGAGGAGAAATAAAAATGAAAACAAATATCAACATATATTGCTTGAAATGCCCAATTTCTCTAGAAACCAATGAACCTATGTAGCTGTAATTTCTCTTATGAGGAAGGAGAATTGTTGTGTGTAAATGAGGAGGTCAATGCCTTTATTTATACTAATTTGTCACTCAGTTTTGGGGTTGACTTGTCAATTCTGATGGGCCCAAATTTACATTGGGTTTTCTTTAATACTGTCGTCGACTTGACCTGGAGGAGGGACGACTTGTACAACTTGGAGCCAAAAAACTATTTTTACAAATTCAAACTTTCCCTCTTAAAATTATGAGGGAGGACTTGACTAAAATATATTTTTTCTCTTGCCTCGAGCATTTAAATATTCTCTACAAATATTCCAAGACCAAAAATATACATTATGAAGGCTGACCATAGTTACAAAAATTCAACACAAAGAACCTATGAGTGGTATTTTTAGTGCATAACATAGGAGGCGAGTTTTTATAGTATCGATACAAGCCACAATGTTAAAGGAAACTCCAGAGAGAGTGCCTCTTTCTTTGTGCTTGCATTTGAAGAAAACATGAAAGAGAGACGTCGCCTTCTAGTCTTTTTTTCTCCTGTATTGGGTTTCCCAGGTTATATCATGTGTTTATTTGTGGATGGTGTACGAGTTTTTATTTATGTTCTCTATTTTCCACATTAAATATATTTCATACATTTAAGTAGAAACCCAACAATTAAACAATTCATGATCTAAAGGAAATTAACCTTTACAGTAAATATTTTAGTATTTTATTAGATTTGTTGTGATGAATTGGTCCAATGGAATATCCATAAAAACTTACAAATCAACAAACTACCTTTGAGGTGTGATTGGTAGGATTAAAAAAATATAGTTTATTGATAACTTGTCATTAGGAGACATACCATATATTACATGCATACCAACAA
>JASDQU010104775.1:30241-40263 GCA_032191745.1 Picea mariana | reverse complement strand
CCCCCCCCAACTCGTTAAAGTTAAGATGGACTCCGGAAAAATTTACAGACGTCGATTTATTTGTTTTGGGATATGTGTGGGATGTGCATGTTTTTGTTTTTGTTTTTTTTTTGTTTTATATGTTTTATGTTTTTATTTATTATTTAGTTTTATTTTAATGTTTATTACGTGTTTTATTTTCGTTTTACCTGTTTTATCTTTTATGTGTTTTATTTATTTTTTTAATTGTTTTATAATGTTTTATATAGTTTTTATTTTATTTTATTATATTATTGTTTTAAGTTTTGTTTTATTTGTTTTTAATTTTTAAACTGTTTTATTTTAATTAATGTTTTAATTTTGTTTTTTAATTGATTTTTTTTATAACTTTTATTACGTTATTATAATTTGTTTTAATTTTTAATTTTTATAATGTTTTGTTTATTGATTATTTAGTAACTATTAATTATTTATTTAAAATTAATTATTAGTGCACTAATCTAACTTCTAACCTAATTACCCTAATCTAATTACTAATTATTGACCTAACTAATTAATCTTTATTATTAATTATCCTAGGTTATCTAATAATGTATTAAACTAGTTATTTTTATTAATTTAACCCTAGTTACCTAACATCATTTCATGTAGGGATGAACTTAGCGGGGCGGAAGATGAAGTGGATGGTGTAATGGAATGAAGGGTGCAGGAAGGTGATGAAGTATCGGGAGAAACGGATGGAGGTAGAAGTGAAATCAACCAAGCCTAGCAAGTCAGATGTCTTCATCACGAGAGAAATGTCAAATAGATAGTTGAAGAATCAAATTACCTATGATTATAGGACCCCAACATAGGCTCCACCTGGGGATGGAAGCTCTTTCAAGAGGTGACAAGAACCACAGAACTCTAAACATGCCGACCAATGCTTTATCTGTTGGGTTGATCCCAAAACTTTATTTTGCAACATGTACATGTTCTAATCTTTCAACTGAAACCAAATCAAACTGAAGACTAAAATTTGAAATTGAGATTGAAAAAATTGTTGAAAGGGATGCTCAAAGAGATGAGATTATTTGTACATTGCTACCTACTCTATACTACTGAAAATCATGTTGAATCAAATAATACAAAAATTCCAATGAATCCAATCAAGTAGTTGTTGAAACAAGTGGACTGCTTGACTGCTTGTTAGCATAATCAAAAAAGCAACTTGACATTTTTCCCATAGAATCAAAACTGCAAAGTGTAATGGTCACTGCTGAAAACATGATTGATCATTTATGCTGAAAAAAATTTCCATGCATTATGCTATGGGATCGGGAAAGACACGACCTATTCCTTGACTTTCAGAAAATTTATGGTCAAAATTGGGGATGACACATATGTTTTTTACATCATTATACAGTTCCTGATATGGCTGCAAATTTTCTGTTGAACTTTGAAATGAGACTCTTGCTGAAACAGACCATGAAAGAGACTGCCTACTCATGTCTATATCATAACCTCTTTTAAGTCCATAACTGGCAAATGAAACATGACTTGGACAACACAAGTCATCCAACACATCATCTATTGGATCATGTAGGAACTAGGATGATTGTTGCATTGGCTTCAATGACACTTCATAGTTTTCTATGTGCTTATCATTTAGGACATGATCAAGATTCTTCTTCAAAAATTGAAATAATTTAAAGGTTAATGGTACATAGTTATACTATGTTAATTCATCTTTTGTTTGAAAAGCAATGCAACTCAGAGACTTCAATTTTGGAGAAAGGAAAATTTGCATATCTTCAATGACATCCTCAATAGATTTATCAAAACATTCTCCATCCCTATTATTGTCAACTTGCTTATAGTTTTTTCTCAGAAATTGAAAGGAAGAGAAACATAAGGGTAAAGCCTTTCCACTTACTTTGATATTTTATGCATTTTGCACATTGTTGTCATAATTCTTGTGCAAAGGCTGATTGTTATATTTGATCTATAACTGAGCTTCCTTCTCCCACAAGCATGCCACTGGTTGCTTTGAACAGTCAGCGTCTATTTCAACCACATAATCATCATCATATTTATCATACTTGGGTAGATTATCCAGGTAAGAAATGTCATCAAACATGCACATCATATCAACTGGTTGTTCCTCTACAAGTTGAGTTTGAGTATCATCTTTGACCAGGTTATGAATAGAATACATAAAGTAATCATTTTCTGGTTTATGATACCAAGGGTGAGCTGCAAAAGTCCTAGGAACAATGAGCCTTTCTTGCTCTGCAACTAACGAAACATGGTGTCTTTGAACATCAAGTTTTTCTCTTACAATAATCCTGTGTAACATTTTTTCCATTGTACTTGCCATAATGTCTAGCTTCACTTCTGATGATGTCAAATGCTACTTTTCTTTGTTCTTTCTATCTTCTGCCTCCAACTTTGACCTTTTTATCAACAAATGCGCTTCCACACTTATTGCACTATCTTTCATTTCTTTGAGTGTTGTGGTGTTTCTTTCCCTCAAATGAAATGCCATTTCTTGATGAAAGGTATATGAATAGTGTTAGAGAGCTGAATCGTGAGAAGGTTTTATGTCAACCAGCATTGAATGGTAGACTTGATTGAATCTGGTTGAAAATTGTTGCACTGTTTCTCCTGGCTATCTTTTCAAGTGATCATATTCTTCCAAAATGAGGAAGGGATTCCTCTTGATCACCCATTGATCCAAGAAAATTTTCACAAACTGATTGAGATCACTGATGCTTGCAGCTGGAATATATTTATACCATTTCTTAACTCTACTTTGCAAAGACAAAGAAAAAATCATAATGCAGACATCATCTTCATCCACCTCAAACAGATCAAGAAAATTCTTAAAACCCTAAATATGTTTTTCAGCAGTGATGTATCCATATTCTTTGTCAAATCTGGGAAGATATTTGAAGTAATTGGCAGGGAAATCATGGAGTATGGGAGGTAACACAAGAGGCATGTATATATCTCATATTTTTATAGGTGTAGGAGTATGTACAGGGATCATAACACTAGGATTAACCTCTTGAGGCTCATCAGGTTGAACATTCTCTTATTTTGGCAATATCATCTGTGTTATAGCAAGATTTGCCTCACCATTGTTATCTTGCACAGAGGGCCTTTTTCCATTTTGCTATGCAGACTTATCAACCCCCTTTTTGATAAATCCAGAGCCAAAATTATATATTTTTCCACATATATATTTGAGCGCCAAGTTCGGGCCATGGTTTAGATGACCTATGCTATTTCATTGCAGAGTATGGGTTTAGTCTCGAATTTTTTGTTGAAGGGTATCAAGACTTGGGGATAGCATCGTAATGCATGCCAAGAGGTTCCTTAATGGAATTATATGAATTGTATACTCATTTTTTCTCAGAATTTCACAAGGAGTTCGACGACATAGTCTATTTCTGAGTTTGAGAAACTTGTAAAAAGGTCATTGTAAAAACACAAGTATTTGAGCATTAATAAAGAGGTCTCAATTGGAAGTGGGCCCAGAGACGTAGCCCAAATTGGATGAACTCCATTAACAAAATTATGTATGTGATTTTGGTATTGTTGCTTTATTTTCACTCAATTATATTGCAAGTTGTTTATCATTAAAGTGGATTTGGATAGATAAGTAAATTCACATGTATTATGTAATCAGTCAAACGATCATTATTATTTCAAAATAAAGTTAAATGTTTATGTGAAGTAAACAATAATTAGCATCTAAGGATTTTCCAGATCAACAGGAGCCCAATCCCAGCCCGTTTGGACAAATGCCAACTTTTAATTTTATTGTAACCGGACTATTATTATTTTTTGAAACTCCCAAGAGAACTATTTTGGGGTGTAATTTCAATGATTTCTCAAACTCTGAGTTTATGAGCACGAGATTTTTGAAGTGCATCTATCATAATATTTCTTGTTATGAATGAAATACTCTTTTAAATTTCTCTCAATTGTGAACTATTATTTTTCCTTCTTATGAAAGTGACCAAATTTAGTTATGTTGTGATGGATAGGGAAATTTTTAGGGGCTAATTTTTTCCCATGGCCTAATTTTCCATGCTTTTTCCAAAAAAAGGACTCGCCAATTTCCATTTTTTCTAAGAGTGATTAGCCCAAATTCTACAAAATAAATTTATTTTACCTTAAAAATAGCTCAAATTTTATAGAAACTATATAAAATCCTTAGAAATTTGAATATTTTTACAAAAATATGGCCAAACATTTTATAGTTTCCATATTAAGGACTAGTAAGATTCACCAAGGTTTCTACATTTTGAAATAAATTTTCATCCTTAAAATTATCATTGGTGATGGATGTGAGGAATTCTATGTTTTCATGTTATGGTTTTTTTACTACTATATAGTATTATGTATATATTTCACTTCAGTTTGTGAAACATTCCTAGTCCAATTCTCAAGAATATTTCTTTGTGAATACATATTTTTATCTTGTCTTTATATTTTAAAAGAAATAAAGATTGGGATTTGTTGTCTAGTATTTCCCATTTTAATTGTTAATTCCAGAACATTCAAGATAAATATTTCATATCACAAAAGAGTACCACCTCTATAAAAATGTAGGGGGGTATTTAATCCTTGTGAGGTTGTTGTTTTGATTGTAACCAATCTGATCATCAATAATAGCCTTCATCACAAGGAAGAGAAGGAAAGGACAAAACTCTTCCATATTAAGATACAGGTCAAAAAGACCAAGGTAGATGCTCTATTTGATTTTAGTTCACAAGCCAACCTCATAGGAGATGATTTGGGCAGCAACCTTGGATTGTGATTTCATGATCATCTGAGCCCATACCCATTGGGATGGGTGAATAAGGATGCAAAGATCAAAGTCACTAAAGTGTAAGATCAAGTTTTCTATAAGTGCATATTTTATTGATGAATTGGAATTAAATTTAATACCCTTTGATGTTTGTGGTGTAGTATTTGGAATCCCCTAAATGTATATAAGGGATGTGATCTTCATGTGGAGGTCAAACCAATATTTCTTGATCAAGGATGGGAAGTCTTACATCATCAAATCAGAAAAAGGAAAGTCAAGGATCTCTCTGGTAATTTCTAACCAAGCCAACAAGTTGATTAGTTATATCAAGAAGTATGTATTTATTTTCTTAAGAGATAATTAGCCAAGGGAGGAATCATTAAGAATAAAGGCATCCCTAGAGGGATGTACAAAAGAGAAAAAAACAACAACTGGAGGAGTTGTTGCGGACATATAGGGGATTGTTCCAATACCCTAAAGGGATTCCACCTAAGAGATACGTGGAGCATGAGATACAATTGTTTCCTAAATCCTCATTACCAAATATTGGGTTGTATAGATAGTCTATGTTGGAAGCAAACAAAGTGAAGAAATAGTTGCAACACCTTTTCGAGCTGGGAGTAATTCAACCAAGCACTTCATCTTATGGGTCACCTATCATCATAGTACCCAAGAAGGATTGGCCTTGGTGAATGTGTATCAAATACATATCTTTAAACAAGATCATACCCAAGAATTGGTACCCTCTATCGAGGATTGATGATTTGTTAGACCAATTGCAGCATGCTAATTACTACACCAAGTTGGATCTCATATCAGGATACCAACAAGTATGCATTAAATAAGAAGACACATGGAATATTACCTTCAAGACAAGGTGAGGTTTGTATGAATGGTTGGTCATGCCTTTTGGTTTATGTAATGCACCAACTACATTTATGTGATTGATGAATGATGTATTGTGTCCCTATTTAGATTCATTTGTAATAGTGTATTCGGATGAGATATTAGTTTATAGATCCACTTGAGAAGAGAACATCTCATGCAAGTGTTAGAAACTATGAAAAAGCATCAGTTGATGGCTAACCTCAAGAAATGTGAGTTTGCATAGTAGCCATTGGTGTATTTTGAGTATATCATCGGTGGAGGGGAACTCAAGACAAATCCCATAAATATGGATGTCATAATCAAGTGGCCAATTCCTATTAATGTTAACAAAGTTACCAACTTAATGAGAACTATGACCTCAAAACAAGAACCATAGCCCTTAAAACCCATATTTTTGCATTAAAACATGAAAATCAACCCCCAAATCAAAAAGTGGTGCTACCAGTAGCACCATTTTTTCTAACCAGGTTAAAATTACAACATTTTTCAAGAATGGACTTCAAAACTCGTATAGTTTCTCAGAAAAACCTTAAATTCAACACCTAAATCAAAAAGTGATGTTACTTAAGGAAAAATATTGTTTTTAAACATTGAAATTACAGCTCATTTGAAATCTTATTCTTAACAGTTGGCACCATTAAAACTAAAACCTAAAAATCAACCATCAAATTGAAAAGTAATACTACCAGTAGCACCCATGCTAAAATTGGGGTATTAAAATGGAAAATGTTTTTAAAGTGGTATAATAAATCATCACTACTATAAACAAAATCATAAAATCAACCCTTAAATGTTTACATTTTAAATATTAGGTTATCACTCCAAGTCTAAGATAATACATAATGCCATGAAAATATCACCCCTATACTTTAAAAATTCAACATCACTTCCAAGTATTTTTAACTTTTAATAATAAAAAAGTCAATACAAATTACATTGAAGGAAACATAAATTATGTCTTAAAAATATTGTTACATTGTCCATATTCAAAACACATGAGCCAAGAAATTTTATTATATTCTCCATAATCAAAACATATAATTCATAAACCATAGAAATGATTCATAACTTCATCTAAGATCATATGTATCATTTCTAGTTACCATATAAAAATCATATGGATCAAAAATGCATAAAATGTTTCATACACTTATTCAAATTGACTCATGGATTCTTAAATACCATTAGATTCTACATTGTCTTCAAATGTGTTGGTTACATCTCTGACTTCTTACTTCTTCTTGGGTTGACCCAGGTTTGGATCTCAATAGGTTTCCAACAAAACCCTCTAAAAATATCGGCCCTCCTAGTAAAATAGAAGACAACATTGCACACAAAGCGCACAGTGCAGTCTCACCCAAGATAGATCTATGGGTGACTGCAATAACCAGGTGTTTGCAGTCTACGAATGAGTGGGGATCTGGAATTATGTTTTTTCCTCTTCATGCATTAACCTTGTAAATGTTTAATTATTTCTAAGATTCATTCATCTTTAGCCTTATGCATGCATGGTAATACATCTAGTTAATCATTCATTCATAAGCTAATCATTGACAGAAAGTAAACATTCAAGAAACATCACACATAACACAAGTTTTACCATGGTTCACCCCCTCCTAGGGCTACATCCAAAAAGATTTGGCTTCTCTACTCTTTTATTTAATGTGCTACAAAATTTGGTGTTGCGTGCATTACATCTTCAATCATACAATCATGATGAGGTTAAGGAAACTCTGTGAGGTGAACTATATCACACCAGGCTCCTCAACATGTCACCTAACCCTCAAAATATATCTTATTCGACTCTTCTACAACCTTATTAAAATCGACAGTCTCTCAACAATCATAATAATCGTCATTAACTCACCAACCAACAACAACTATCAACAACCATCAACAACCAACCCCCAACCTAGACCTCCTAGATATTAATATATACTATGTTTCAGGCTTATAGCCGTTACAATCCTTATCAAAAAACCTAACCCTATCATAGTTAGGATTTCCTACTTGCGCACCACGTTGCTTTTCCTCTTGCATGATTCTTTTCCTTCTTTTTCTGCATGTTGCTTTCTTGCCATCTATTGTGCGTGCTCCAAAATTGGGTCTTCCTTTCCAAAATTAGGTCTTTCCCAAAATATATATTTTCTCCAAAAATAGGAATGCACCCAGAATAACCTTCCTTATCAAAATAGGTTTGCACCCAATATGCCCCCAACATTGACTTGTGTCTCATCCTAAACCACTCAGGTGGTGTGCACTCCCTGTACTTCCCTATCCAAACTGTGGAACGTTTCTGCTAGTTCCTTCCCTTTTTCCCTCATCTGCACATATTTTCCCATTAGCACCTCTACTGTCTACATTGTTATATCCTCCTACATTAATGCTACGCCTCTATTTGTGCATGTGCCATACTTTTCTTCTCTTCCTCCAACTGTACAATCATCTGTGTTGCTTGTTCTTGGAGGGGTTCCAATTTGGCTTGTCTTTCTTGCTTATGTGTCTGTGTTTTCTTAAACTCTGTCTCCAGAGTCTTCATTTCTTGAGTACCCTTCAAGAGCTCTATGATACTCATTGTTTTTCTTCTGTTTCTTTAGCTCCTGTATGGCAGCACTGATTCTCTCCTCTTGTTGGTCCCATTGTTGGACCTTTTCATCTTCTTCCAGAATAGTCCATATTTTCATGGTTCTATCAAACAACTCTTATACTTCCCTTGCTTCTTTCTCCATCTCAGCTATCTGGAGTACATATTTTTTTTCTCTTTGTTCTCGAACCTCTGTAGGAGTCATAGGATTGATCCTTTCTTTGATCTCCTCAATTTCTTGCTTATATCTGTCAATTGTTTTTGAAATCATGTTGATATTCTCCTCTGCACTCCTCTCAGGTGCTTGCACGTTGTCTGGGATGTGATCATATACAATTGTTAATCCCTATTCTAGTTTATATGCGCATTATTTATCCTCCTCTTTTTCCGAGGTCATTTGGTCGCATGTGATTTATAACATTTCAGCGACTCCTCTACCCACCTCCAAGTTGGTTGCATCTGTGTGGGCCCTGGATTTCACTTCTTACATTACACTGGCCTAGAGTCTGTATAGTGCCTTGGTGGGTATTTGTTCCATGACCACTTCCAATTGCTCCACGTCCCCCATGGGTTTCTACGCAATCTCCTGATCCATTCTGATCATTTGGTGTGTGATTGTAAATGTCTCCCTTCCTTGTACTACAATTTGTATTGTCTCCTCTCCTTCTTTCTACGTAGGGGGTCGCTGTGTATTTTCCTATTGTTGCGTTGTGGCCTGTGGTATTGCTTGTCTTTTTACTTGTTGTAGATTTTCATGGACTTCGATGAGATTGTCCATGATCTCTTCTCTATATGCCTCTGCAATACAGACCACTTCTTCCCCCCTATATTGGACCTTGTCCATGACTAAATCCGCATCATCCTCTGTTAGGGTGATGACTAGGTCTTCCATGATGTATTTCCTCTTTTTGTGTGCCTCATTTCCTACGTTGGCTTCCTTATTGTCTATGAGGGCTTCACCCCACTTTTTGTACCCTAGACCCTCTCTTCCCTAGCCTGTGAAGTATCCCCCTTTCCGGTCTATGGCTGGTTGCATGTCCTTGTCATTTTTGTTGTCCTCCTTGGTATTTTCGGTACTACACTACTTTCGGACGGCTAATTTAGTGTTGCAGCCTTTCTAGTATTATCGGTTGGGTTGTTTGTTCTCGTTGAGGAACCTGCTTCAACCTTGTCCTTAGGCTTGGAGGTTTATGTCGTGACTAGAATTTTTGTTGGTTTTGTTACTCGCAATTACCATTGCGCGGGCCAGTCTTTGACTATCCAGTCAACTTCTTCCTTGGTGACACAATATTGCATTTCTAGCCACGCCTTCTTTGGATCCCTTGCGGCCTGGATCCACATGTGGTGCTTGGATGTATTGAATTTGTATATCCCTTTTATCTCTTGGATTACCTCCACAAGTATGCACCACACATTAGTTGTGCATTGTTGTATCTCTTCCAGCAACATTACAAAACTGGTGTTGTTTGCTTGTTGAGTTTTGTTATCCTTGGTCTGCCAGAGCGACTCATATTTGGACGCATAACATTTCCCTTTCATATCCAAGAAAGATGATAACTTTGGCTCCTACCACCCTGCCAAAGCTATAATAATGATCAACAAGGATTAATGCAACTCGGTTCCATTATACCGTGCATCTCTATGATCTACCAAAAACTAGTTGAGCAGGTATGTTGCCCAGTTGTGTTGATACTGAGAGGGGGATGAATCAGTATCAAGTACAATTTAAAACCTTTTTAAACTTATACTTAAACCATTCAACTATATCCA
>JASDQU010104775.1:0-11376 GCA_032191745.1 Picea mariana | reverse complement strand
ATTGGATGATTTGGAATGAACTTTAAACACGCTAAACCTAATTAAGGCCCCCATTTTGCAGTAGTTGAATACTTCTTTCCCCATATAAGTGTTTTCCCATCAAATTTTTTTAAACAAAATTGATGTTGGAAGCTAATGGCATTAAGATGTTCAATACATTTTTGTTCACCATTGGGTCCCTAAATAAAACTTCGCATGTCAACATTTTCTTCTAATATGTGAAAAACAGGCTCTAGAATGTATGATTTATTAATGCATTCAATTAATGATGGTAGCCTTCCAGCTTTTTCCTCTTCAATGTTACTGAAAAATGAGTGAAAATTTGATCAATATGATCATGAGTGTGTCCAACAAGAAGGAAACCAACTTTTACCTTTTGAAAGATTCTTAGTTCAACAAGCATGCGTAGATATCCAAACACAATTTGATTTTTGTTTTCACAATTGGTGTTGTCTAACAACAGATATAAAACTAGAGGAAGATTTCTATACCATTGAGTGAGCACATGATGAATTATGGTGATGGTCATATTTTCATCATTATGAATATTTGGAGCTGTGAAGTAAACCTTTGGACACATTTTTCCATTAAAAACCATACAACCAACCAAGTGAAACTAAATGAAGTTCTCTTCTTGTAAATTTTTTGGTGTACAGACAAAATGTGGTATAGGTGTTTTTTTTTTTCCATGCCATCAATTATCATACATATATATTTGTCTGGACCATTATAACACTTCTTTCAATGTTTGTACAACTTTTTCATTTCACTTTATTGTTGATTTTTATGTTCTTGAAGTGCTTTGAGTATGGAATCTACACATGACATAAAATGAAAATATTGATAATATGTTTTCATAGTCGATAACTGTCCAATTTGAAAAAACAAAATTGTAAATATATACCTCTTTCTACCCCTTCAGATTTATCTCTTCTTGATTTAAGAGTAGAACATATACTGCAAATCCCCATCCTTGACTTCATAGGAATACGAACATTGTTGAATTGTTTCTTCTATATTCTTGTAAAATATGCATATGTAATAAAATTACCATTTCCTTCAACACCTTCATCATATTCTTTGTATAAGTTGTATATTTCTCTCCTTGAGAAATTATCTGGAATATGTATTGTGTCTCTATATGGCATACACTCTCCATGTTTGGAAAAGAAGTCACGCATCCATGACAATGTAATGTTTGTCGATGGCCCACCCTCTTGGCCATTATGTACCTTTGAATAAAATGAAGGATATTTTTCCAATCTTATTTGGATTCTTGATAGACGAAGATTACCAATTGAGTGATTTTTTTTAAAAACCTTTATACAAAGTAAAAGATTCCCAATGTGATAATCATATCATGTCTTGGTGGATATCATGCACCCCACTAAATATGAATTTTGCATGCTCTTATCCATTGAAAAATATGTATTCCTTTTATTCAATGCATACATGTAGTCTATACTTTTCAAACTATTATTTTAACAACATTCAGTTGAAATCAAATCACTTATGGAAATTGATTTAGTGAGAAATTATTTCCTAGACCTTGTATAACTAGAATGATTTGGATTTATATAAAAAGGTCTATTCCTAGTCCTAGACACAATGTTTCTTTGCAATGTCTCCATTATTTCATCATCCTCACTAGAAGGAATTTCCTCATCACTAGGAGTAATATCATACAAAACATTGTGTGGAGATCGAACAAGAGAATGTCGATCACCTTGATGTATTGCACCTGAATTATTGATAACATGATCTTAATTCCTAGGTCCATCATCATATTCATTGATAATATTGTTGATAAGAGGAATATCAAACTCACTAGAAAAATGATTACCATCCTCACCAATGTCATTGGATCTTCCATGAAAATATTCACTTGAGGGAAAATAAGCATCACCCTTCAGACTCTCAATGCCATTAAATTATTCTCTAACAAGAATTTCTTCATCATCAGCAACACCATCATCAGTGCCTCTAAAATATTCACTTGGAGTAAAATCATCAGCATTACCATCAGTGCCTTTAAATTTCCCACCTGGAAAAAATTGTCCACCATAGACATAATCATCTTCACTACTTTTAAAATCCCCACTTGAGGGAAATTATTCATCATCCTCATTAGTGCCTTGAAAATTTTCATCATCATATTAGTACCTTGAAAATCCTCTCTTGGAGGAAAATCTTCATCATCACCATTGGTGCCTTTAAATTTCCCACTTGGAAAAAATTGTCCACCATAAACATAATCATATTCACTACTTTTAAAATCCCCAATTGAGGGAAATTCTACATCATCCTCCTTAATTCCTTGAAAATACACACTTGGAGGAAAATATTCAGCATCCTCATCAATACCTTGAAAATCCTCACTTGAAGGAAAAATGTCATCATCACCATTGGTGTCTTTAAATTTCGCACTTGGAAAAGAGTGTCCACCATTAGCATAATCATCTTTGGTAATTTTAAAATCCCCACTAGAGGGAATTTCTTCACCTTCCTCATTAGTGCCTTGAAAATACTCAGTTGGAGGAAAATCTACATCATCTTCATTAGTACCTTGAAAATCCTCACTTGGAGGAAAATCATCATCATTAACATCGTTACCTTTAAATTCCTCACTCGGGAAAAAGTGTCCACCATTGGCATAATCATCTTCATTACTTTTAAAATCCCCACTTGAGGGAAATTTCATCATATTGATTAGTGCCTTGAAAATCTTCACTTGGAGGAAAATATTCATCATCCTCATTAATGCCTTGAAAATCCTCACTTGGAGGAAAATCATCATCAACAACATTGTTTCCTTTAAATTCCCCACTCGAGAAAGAGTGTCCACCATTGGCATAATCATATTCACTACTCTTAAAATCCGCAGTTGAGGGAAATTCTTCATCATCCTCATTAGTGCCTTGAAAATCCTCACTTGGAGGAAAATCTTCATCAATACCTTGAAGATACTCACTCGGAGGAAAATTGTCATCCCAGTCATTTAAATTGTAATCAAATTCTTCACTTGGACCTAGATTTTGAGTATTTTCAATATTATTAAACTGTTGAATAGATTGGTCGCCATCATATTCCTCCTCTTTACCATTGGTTCCTTCAAAGTCCTCGAATTTATCATTTTCCTGATGAACATGTTGAATATCATTACTTGCATTATGATCAAACTTTTGACTAGGTGAAAAATATGACTCTTCATTTACATTACAAGTATTCCCATCACATTTGCTAGTCCCAAAAGAAGAGGTATGTGAACAATATGTTGATGTCTCAGAAATAAAATCTTATTTATCCAACGAAACCATCACTTCTCACTAAGAGCATAGAATGATACAAATTCTCACCCTCCCAATGACTATCGTATAACTTGTAGAATGAACTTTTCTCCCCAAAATATTCCCTCCAAAATCCCTTCCCCCCCCCAAATTTTTCCCTCCAAAATCCCCCCCCAAAATTTTTCTCCCCTAATATTTTCCCTTCAAATTTAAATAAAACTTTTACTCTGTTAATTCGTTGTTTATTGGTTAATTACAATATTTTTCTTGTTTTTTAATTTATCCTGCATTCATTAAAATTAGCGATGATTCATGCCCGCACGGGTGTAGACGGATTGGCAAGTGTCGTGTAAATGGAAGGAAATTTGTAAAATGAAGTCTCATGTTCGATTCTCACCCGGACTTACTCGTGCGCCATTCTTGCGAGTTGGGTGGTTGCACCTGGGGTTATAGTGGTAGCCACCTGGGGATCGACCCCGTGTCACGCGAGTACGAGAACCGCGAGTTGTCGATTCCCCCAGTAAAAAAAAAAAAAAAAAATTAGCGATGATTCATATAATCTTTTGTATGTATATACACATTCTTCCTCTTTTTTATTTATCCCATATTCATTCAACTTAACAGTAATTCATATAATCTTTGTTATATATACACACTCTTGTTTTATCTTTTTACATTACGTTAAATATTGGGAAGCATTCGTTAAATAGTTTGGAGCAATCTAGAAGGGATAAACATCGAGAAGACATTCGAGGAGAATCTAGCATTTCATAGGTTAGTATTTTTTTAATTCTTATCATTTACAAAAACAAAATTATATAAGATCAACTTTGAATTATATGAGATTTTTTCATGCAAAAATCATCAAAAACCCTAAAATATATGAGATTTTTTATATTTTTTTCTAAATAAATCACAACTCTTAAAATATTTTTAGACCTTTTTGGAAGAAATTTTAGCAAAATTTGTAGGATTTTAAGAATAAAAAATGAAAAAAAAAAAAAATAGTGTGTTTTTAACTAAAATTTTAAAGTTTTATTGTTTTTCAATAATTTTTTTATAGTTCTGGCTCGTGGGGATTAGTGGGGGCAATGCCCCTCCATGCAAAACCAAGTCTTAGTCTATTGGGGCGCTAGAGATGATGTCGATCATCCACCCCAGCCCCCCGTAGGTCAAGTCCCGGTCCCTTGGGGGCCAATACTTGGCCTATGTGGGGTTGGGATGATGTCTGGCATCGCCCCAGCCCCCCACAGGCCAAGTATTGGCCCGTGCCAATTGTTTTTCGGTCAAATTTTCATGGGCTCGATGGAAGGTCTCACCCCATCCCCCCCGCAGGTTAATTCTTGGTCCAATGGGGCAAATATTTGGCCTGCGAGAGGGCTCGGGTGATGCCTAGCATCGCCTCTAGCACCCTCGTAGGCCAAGACTTGGTCCCAGAATCACCCCCCATAGGCCAAGTCTTGGCCCCCAGAAGTACCATTACTTGGCCTACAAGGGGCTAGGGAAATTCCCCACATCGATTTTACTGCCCTCGTAGTCCAACACTTGGTCTCAGCATTGCCCCCAGTACCCCCACGGGTCAAGTAATTTTTTTTTTAATTTCAAATCTCATAGATTATTTTATTATTATTTATTATGATGTAAACATTTTCCCATCATTATTATAAATACGGGATTTATTTTTTTAATATTTCATATAGGAAAAATGGCAGGAAAGAAAATATTTGTGAATGTATCTTGATCAAGACCTGCAATAATGGCATCAAAAATTGCAATTGGGGCCTCCATGAATGCTAGGAAACAAATGGATAGCGCATGTGTTCAAGGTCCAACACTTAATCTCTCAAGGGAAATGAAGAATATTAGAGAGTGAAAATTTGTTGAAGGTGAAAACAGAATGGAACATTCTTGGTTTGTTAAAGACAAACAAGGAAACAATGGGGAACATCTATATTTTTATTGTGCCAAGTTTGAACACGTGCAAGGAAATTATCATGCACTTGGCTTGTTACGAGATATATGTTTGGTGTCAGACACAGATATTGTTTATGCACTCGTGAAACAAGCCAGAAATTATATCAAGATTAGATATTGTTTCAAGTTGAGCAATTATAACAAGGATGAATGTTTTACAGAATTGTGTGCATCTATCATTGAATACATTGAGAGAGGAAATGTAAGTTTATTTATTCTTATTTTTGTATCATGTATTATTATAAGTATCGTGATAATTTTTAAATCTTATTTAACACAGAAATGTTATATTTTATTTTTATAGGATTTTGCTATGTGACTTTCACATATGTTAGTGGGGATTTACTCTACAGATAAATTATCATGGAAATCGTCAATGCCTTTCATATTGATAAAGCACAAGAAGGAAGGAAAAAGAAACAAAAAGTAACAGAGGCTGAAGCTGCAAGAGTAGACACACAAAAACATGAAAGAAGAAAGAAAATTCCTCATTCTAGAAAGCCTAGAAGGGTTGCATTTGAAGATGTGGAAACTCCAAATGAAGATGTTGCTAAGATTAGTTCCAATGAGGTTATCACTCATTCGTGCAAGAAGAATAAACAAGAGAAATGAAAAAGAGCGATGCACGGGGATGATTCCATTACTATTGATTATGAATAGATAGTTGATTTATATTGAACCCATTTAAATCATAAGAGGAAGAAATCAAATATTGTTAATGATTAAAAAGTCATGGTTATCTCTGAATATCATAATGAAAGTCCTAAAGGTAGCAAAGAAATGATAACACCAAGTGTTGATTTAAAGGATGGTATTATGAAAACAACACAAAATACCATTTGAAATCGATTGAGGATGAACAAATTATTTGATGATGGGCATACATTTTAGTTGAATGTGAAGTAGCTCTATAAACCCACAGAAGGGAAAAAAAAATATCAAATTAGAAAACCGCATCACTTACATACTCACAACTTGAAAGCATTGATTAGGTACAATCCATATGCACATGTCGTTGACTACCTAGTTCTTGTTGACCTAATGAAAGTTCCTAGTAGGGATGAATTTGATAGTTCAAAATGTTTTGACTATAAATATTACATGATTGGAGGAAATCGTTATGTAAATGCTAGAAGAGAATTGATGCAAGAGTATTCCAATAACCCTATTTTTGAGACAGTCAAATGTATAATTTATGTTGGTTTAATAGATGTAGAATCAAATTTATTGGCATGGGGTCATAACATAGATAATGAGTATAGGATGTCCATGAATTTCATTCAAAGGGTGAGATTTATCCATAATGAATTTTTTGAAATATGTGGTGGGGAGATGATATGATATTTTCTGTGAGAACTTTCTCTACAAAAATCTATGACGAGGATCTTTTATTGACGATTAATTGCATGTGAACATGAGAAAATAATTTATTAACAATGCATATGAACATGAGAAAATTTTCATAGTTATGTGCATATGTGCAATTAAATATCTACTTAATCAAGAGAGAATGCAATCAAAACTCACACATATAATTTGACACCCATGTGATAACGGAATTCACCAGACATCCTGGCTACATCTTCGGACACGCTTGGAATACGAATAAATTTTATTATCCTTCCCATAGCAAGGGATGAAACCTTCTCACAAAATGTGGCACATGCTCCATAAAGGGATGGAAACCCAGAGCATCCTTCTCTTAGACAAAGAGAACTTAAGTCTCTCACATAAGTGACATTTCTTCAGACACCAAAAGGACTAAATTCCTTTCTTCCAAGCTTTATAGAGCTCTCTCTCCAAGCTCCATAAAGGGATGATACCCATAGCTTACATAATAAGTTTATATAGTTTACTTAACTCCATAATTCAAGGAGACAAGATCCACAACTTTATGATCTAATAACAACTCAAAGGAAAAATATAAGAAACCATCTCAACCAACCTATGATACCCTTAACTTCCCCTTGAGACTAGGAAAGAACTTGTAATAAAATGAGGAAGAATCCCAAACCAACCTATAAGACTCTCATCCTCTTCTTGAGAATAGAAAAACTAGTTGTGAGGTGGATTCTCACACAAAACTAATTTCCCCTTAAAACTAGGAAACTAATTTGTGAGGTGGATTCTCACACAACTAATTTCCCCTTTTTACAAATTAAATGAAAAACACATGAGTAACTCCACTCTCTCCAAGTATTAATCATTTTTCCAATTTGAATGAATAATGCATGAGCTTCTCACACTCATTTAAAGTATTAATCATTTTTTTAAGCATTAATCATTCCTTTTAAACTTTTTCACCTATCATCAATCAACATTTTAATGTGATCTTCTTCATGGTGTGCAAAGTATTGAATCCTTGTGTGGAGATCCTCCTGAATTATACCTCCCCACAAAAATCACTTTTGGTCCTCCAAAATTATAGAGAGAAATTGTAACTTGAATCTCTACAACCAACTTCTAGGAAGAGTCTTACACTCCATGATGCATTTCCACATTGCTCGATCTGCATAACAAATGTCTCTAACAGGCTGCACCCTTATTCACCTTCACCTTTTTACTTTGAAATGAGGATGTCGATGCCAACACTTGCATCAATGCAAATTTGTAGTTGATTCCTTGATCTGCATAAAAAGTCTCTCTGACAGGTTGCACCCTTCTTTTCCTTCACCTTTGTCCTTCAGAATGAGTATGACGGTGCCAACACTTGCATCAATGAAAATTAGTAGGTGATTCCTTGATCTGCATAACAAATTTCCCTGACAAGACATGCCCTTATTTTCCTTCACCTTTGTACTTTGCAATGAGGATGTTGATGCCAACACTTGCATCAATGCAAATATATAGTTGATTCTTTGATCTGCATAACAAATGTCTTTGAAATTCCGCACCCTTATTTTCCTTCACCTTTGTACTTCGAAATGAGGATGTTGATTCCAACACTTGCATCAATGCAAATATGTAGCTGACAATACATGGATCACAAATTTTGAAAAAAATTCAAAGAAAGACCATACTTTCCAAGAGTTTATAAAACACTCATGGACAAGTTTACAATGATTTCCAAGGCAAGCCTTAGGAAAAATAATGTCTCTCACTCAATAGTGTCTACAAGACCCATTACAATGTTGCCAACAAGGCTTAGGCATAAAGAAAACACCTCTCACTCTCACCATAACCTAAAAGAGGATAATCAAAAACCCCTTTACAATGTTTCAACATCACTTAAGGAAACATTCTCATTAAGGTAATTTTTCAAGCACCCAATTTTGCACTAGTGGTGAAACTCTATGGTTTCCAAACTCCACTTCAAACATGTGCAACAGAAACTTCAAAATTACAATTTTCATCAAAGTGCATAAGTGGAAGACACCATGGCCTTCACATTCCACCATAAAAAATGCACATGGCTAAGTCATAATGTCAAATAAAAGCACTTAGTGAAAGACTCTATGGTCTCCAAATCCACTATAAAAGTGCAACATATATCAAAGTTTTCAATATCCCTTTGTTTTTCCATTTTCCACTTTAACATATGGCAAGAATTCCCTATAAATTTCAAATCTCGTTGCCTTGTTGTGGCATCAAAGACCACCATAATCCCAAAAAGAGGAAAAATCATAAATTAACAACACTTACATTGGTTTCTACACAAAGTCACTCAATATGTGGCTCAAAAATCAGCATGCATAGCACCAGTAGGTCTGTCTCGGAATTTTGCAAATTTTGACTGTAAACATGGTTGTGTTCTAAAGAGTACAACTCAGCCTCATAAAGCATGCCAAGTAAACATGCACTCGGCCATAGCTCTCCAATTCCACTACTCATATTATTGCAAGCTTTGCACCATCATATCCCACTCGAAAAATCGTGAAATTTGACTGTAAACACGATATCATTCTGTCATTGTGCCTCTGCCTCGAAATCCATGCCATCCAGGTCTGCATAGAGCAAAAATTATAGGTTCATTGATTTGCATACCCATACACCTCAATCTACATTCCCATCTGTACATGGTCTCAATCTGCATGGAGGAACCGGGCTCAAAATTTTAGACCTATGTCTGCACACCTTGTGGATCCCTCCTTTCATGCAGATCATTAGTATGGCTTATAACATAAAGTCTGAGCGAAAATTTACAAAACGGTCGTTGGTCAAGTTGGTTAAGTCTCTAGTTAATAGGGTGAAGGTCCTAGGGTCAAGTTTGTGAGCCTCTCCCTTTTGGCCTTACAACTCCCAGTGTATTGTTCGTTAGTGCCAATATTCCAGTAGACCAATTGTTAAACACCCGATGGTTCAGGACTTTTTATAGCTTGGGCATCGGTATAACAAAATTCCAGTCAACCCTTTTAAATCATCTGATTGGTGGTTAGGGTTCAAGCATCGAATCTAGCGCTAACCGGTTCAGATGTCGGGCCTTTTTAATTTTGAATTTTCATTTTCTATCCCGCATTGGGAATTTCTCCAATTGCCACATGGCATCCCCTCATTGGGCCATGTGGCATCCATGTCACTTCCTAGTGGACAGCCACCCATATGCCATGTCATCATCTAATCACTATTCCATCTCGGATGACACATCATCTGACTGTAGTTACTCTATTGGATGCATGAGTCAATGCCATGTCAGCCGACACATCATCTGTTGTACTTCCATGTCAATCGACACATCAGTGCCATGTCAGTTTTCATATTGTCCCATCACATTGCCACACCAGTCGACATGTCATCCTTTGTACTGCCACATGGTGTATGTACAGATGCCATGTGGCACATTTTTACTAGTCCACTTAGACCCCCGAAAGTGCCAGAAACATGTGACACATGCCAGCCTCTCGTGTTTCCATGTCAGCATTGTACAAACTGCATAGTCAGCTTCGCCAGATTTGCATGTTTGCCGAAAATTTCATATGGTCATAACTTTTTCATCCAGAGTTTGTTTGAGATGAAATGAACATCACTAGAAATCTCTTAATGAGCTCTTCGACTTGGCGATGGTTTCGTCAAATTCTAGGCACTTTTATTTTTGAGTTCTTCTGGAGCCCCATGGATTGGCTACTCAAATAGGCTATCTATCTCTTACCCAACCAGGCTAATGGGTTCTCTTTCTTTAGTTGGTGACCTTATGCTTCAAGGATATTAATGGCATGATTCCCTTCCTCACTTGTTGCATGCTTCACAGGTGCATGCATAACTTTCTTGTCCTTCTTTGGACCAATTTTAGGATAGAGCTTCCAACATTTCTCGATCCAATGTCCTCTCATATTGCAGTGAGTGCAATATTTGTGTGACTTCATGCCTATCCCACCTTCATGGTAGAGATATTTTCTCTTCCAACACTTTGCAACACTCTTGTTGTCCCGAGATTTTCAAGGAGACTTTGATTTCCTTTGGAATCTCTTGCTAGATCTATCACTTTCAGAAAGTGATGTGCCATCATTTTTCTTAGATTGTGTTGGTGATGATTTCAACTCTTTTCTTGGATAATCCTTTGCTTATGTTGTTTTTGATCATTCTCCTTCAACATACCCCAATCCTGCAAACTGGGAATTTCCTACAACCACTAGTGGTTGAATGATGCCTTGGCCATTAATAAAAAGACCTCCTCCTTTATACCCCATCTTCCTCGGAAATTTCAAGCCAATTCTCTTGGTGTGCCTTTCAAAAACTCCAAAATAAGTTTCATCATTAATAAGGGAAGTAATTGAACATGGATAATTCTTTACCTCCATTTTTGTTTGTGACACTTGGTCATCTTCTTGAAGTTTGGCCAACTGCTCCTCCTAGTTGGATGAAGTTGTAGATGAGGCTTCTAAGAAACCAACTTCATTATCTGGTGTATGGAGAGAATCCTCTATTATCTGAAAATATGTGCATCCATCATCATTTTCATGACAAGAACCATAACTAATATAATTTTCATGGCCACAAGTTGGCTTCATAGATGATTTTAGGGGCGAAATTTCGCCCATGGGCGAAATTTAGGGGCTTCCAATTTTTTATTGGGCGAATTTTTTGTATTAAAGTGATTTTTTAAAACTTATATCATTAGCCCGTAATTTATTTTAGGGGAAAAATCGTGTACAGGGTTAGCCCTTGTTTTTAGGGGAGA
>JASDQU010104774.1:245462-258400 GCA_032191745.1 Picea mariana | reverse complement strand
CATCACTTCAATTTATTATTTACCTTTTAAAATATCTTAAACCACTTTGATTACTTTGACCTTTTGGGGCTTCTAGATGACATATGAGGGTCCTCCAACTTCGTAAGGCCATAACTCTCAAACCGTGAGGAGTTATGTGACATTCTACATACCACTAAAAATGGCATGACATGTACTATTCATATAGAATAGTATTATCTGAAAATATATCATAACTCATACCATTACCCATCAAACAAACTTGGGTTCATTACCCAAACCTGGGGTCTCCAACTTCTCATGGCCATAACTCTATAATCGTGAGGAACTACGTGGTGTTCCACATACCACCATAAATGACATGACAAGAGCTATCCATATAGGATATTTTCCCTGACAAATTCACTTTCCTTCATCTCATTATTCCACAATTAAGCATGGGTTCTCTAACTCCACAAAGCGTCTTCTCGTGAGGGCTTTCACCATAAGGGGACCACTTTGGAGTTCATCCATATTTACTTATTATCAACCATGAAAAAACAATAATGAGTCATATTTACATCAAACACTATTGAGTCCATTATTGAAACCTTTGTGCTACGGGTCTTTCTTCAAGGGTTGACATCAATGAAAACCAACCTTAATCAACACATGGATAGAGTGACTAGAACTCTATGTATAAAAAGGGATTAGCACCAGTCGATACCCAAAAACTTTATCAGGAAACAATTTTTGAACCACAGATCAGTTATGATCATGGTGAAAAACTTCAAAAATCTCCTGACGAGCTGAAGATGCTGAAACCCAAGGTTCCCTTCTACACAAAGAAATGTAGTTAATTGAGACTTGTAGTGATGAAAGTTGAAATTCTATCATGCATGATTTTAAAATGGAAAACATAACAAACAAACATTCATACAAGGAAATTGTGATTACAATTTGCCTATAAATCCTTGAATTTACAATTTGATTGTAAATTTGTGTTGGAATACTGAGAGGGGCGGGGGTGAATTAGTATGAACACTTTTATTAATTTTAACCACAATATATCAACTTTAATTTAATCAACATTATATTATTAATGTATCAATCAACAATATATAATCAATGAGCACATAAACATTGTTGGAGTTACTTCACACACACCTAGGATTTATTTTTCCTCGGGTTTTTCCTTTTTTATTACTCATAATTAGTGATTATATAGTCTCCTATATTTTAGGGGAGAATATTCCACTTGGAGAATATTCTTTTTCAGTTGACACTTCAGTTTGACTAGTTGAGTTGAGTTTATATGTTGCATTGGTTTTGTGACCATGCAACATTGGTATCATCACTAAGATAATGCGCACTTGCCTTGGGATAATCACCAAGCTGGCGCATTACCCTCGATTCCCTGATCTACTCCTCACTACTCTTTGTTCAGTCAGTTAACTGAAGACTAGTTGACTAGTTAACTCAGCTAGGTGGCAATTCACTCCTGTAACTGCCTAAGAGACTAGGCTAGGTGGAATTTCACTCCCATAACTATTGGTGTGTGTCCATATCACTCTATACCACCACTATGGCACATTGGTTATCCTCCAGTGCGCACTCATTGAGTTATAAAGAGTATATCCTGTGTACATTATTCATTATTCATTACAATTAATGAGAATTCTTCCATTCTTTCTCTCCTTCTTCTTCTTTCTACATTTCTATCTACAAATGTGTGTATTATTTTCTAGCTAGATATATTCTATGAAGGTTAAACACATTTACATGGTATTAGAGTTGATGGACTGCTAATAAAAAGATACACCAAAAAGTTTTGCAGGTACAAAAGATTGAAGACAGCGGGAAGATGGATTTCCAAAAAGAATTCATTCTTACACCTTACAAATATTTTGCATGGAAGGAGAAAATATCCATACATATCCAAACCATAGGGTTGTATAGGTTAACCTTGAATATAGATACAAAACCAACATCAGCCATAGAAAAATCCAAGTACTTAAATCAGATGGATGAAGCACTCAGAACAATTTGCAGTCTTATTTCTATCGATCTCCTTTTTCACATATCTTCCTGTAATAATCCCAATGAAGCCTGGAACACCTTGGAAGGGCTCTTTGGAAAATATGATGATATGAGGGGACACATGCTAGAGGTGGATATCCTCACATTGGATCCAAAAAGCTTCGACAATATCCAAGATTTCCTTACAAAATTCAAGGATTTACTATCGCAACTTAAAGCTTGCGGGGTTGATAAACCTAAGTAGGAGAAACAAATGGTTCTCACAATTCTCTCCAAAATTGGTCCTGAATTATCTGTATCTGTTTCCAAATTTCATTCTGTCATATTCGCCTCTGGAGCCACCTGGAATATGCGTTCTCTTGAGGACTTTATCGAATCCATGACACAAGAGAAAACCAAGCTCATCAACATGGGAAACATCAAAGGCCCAAAGGCGCATACACTTATTATGAAATATGGAAGACATAAATATTATAAATCTAAATATAAATACAAAAGAAAAGATCATGCACATCCAAAGAAGGAAGGGTACACAAAACCCTTCACCGATGCCTCCAGATCCAAAGGGGAAAAGGGAAGAAAAGGGAATAAATGCATGTGTTGTCACAAAGGATTCCATATAGAATATGAATGCATGCAAAAATATATATATATAATGACTCAAATACTTCAGCAAAACAACCTTGGAGATCACATCCCCAAGGGTGCCAAGAAGAAGAATCCAGAAGATCTGAATCCCAAGAAAGAAAATTATAGCCATGCCTTGATTGCCATCAAATCCTCTCCCGATGCTTGGATCGTAGATTTAGGAGCATCACATCACATGGCTACCTAAAAAGTAGTATATTCCTCATTGTATGCATGTAAAGATCCTCTTATTCTGATGGGGGAAAACACTTTTGTCGAAGTCACCGGAAAAGGAAGGATTGAACTCACGAACAAATGATTCGAGAATGTGTTGCAAGTTCCCAAACTTTCTGTCAACCTTCTCTCCATGTATCAGAAGAAAAATTCCATCACTGAAAATAAATTCATATTCAAACAAGATATCATGGAAATATATGACATGGAAACCAACTCCAAGGTTGTTGTCGGTGAGGTAAATCATCAATCTAGATTGTATACTTTTTCTGAATTCATTGAATCTGATTCCGCTTTACTGCTTACTCATGCTGATGAAAATAGTAGGATATGGAACGAAAAGTTTGGACATTTGAATTTCAGATACATGCAATAACTTAGAAATAAAATATTGGTTGATGGTCTACCAGACATCCATTTCTCCAAGGGAGTATGTGAGGGATGTGTTCTTGGAAAACACCCTCAAGAGAAATTCGAAAAAAAAAAGTCTCAGAGAGCTTCCATGCTTTTAGATCTGATCCATAGTGACCTTATGGGTCCTTTTCCACATCCATCTACCAACAAAGCGAGGTTTGTTCTCATTTTTTTGATGATTTCTCACATTTTACATGGATTTACTTTATCAAGAAAATATCTGAGGTATTTCAACACCTTAAAGATTTCAAATCCTTGGTTGAGACATAGTCTAGAAATAATATCAAAGTCCCACGAACTGATAACGGGGGAGAATATTTAAATCATGAGATCCATAATATTTTCCATGAGGAAGGGATTCAGTTGCAACACATAGTTCCCTATACTCCGCAGCAATATGAAGTTGTTGAGCGGAAAAAATAGATCTCTAAAAGAGATGGCATCTTGCATGTTGCATGCAAAGTCACTACCACAAAGACTATGGGACGAAGAACTTAATTGTGCAACATACATCCAAAACAGATCTCCCCATAGATATTTCAAGGATAAGACCCCCTTATGAGGCTTGGAGCGGCCTCAAACAGGAAGTGACCCACTTTCACATTTTCGGTTCACGTGCATGGGCCCATATTCCCTCTGGAAAGAGAAAGGCACTTGATCCACATAGCACTAAGTGTATTTTTGTTGTATACCTCAATGGTGTGAAGGGATATAGGCTTATTGATATTTCCTCGGACTGACTCATCATTGAGCGTAGTTTCCAATTCGAGGAAAGTGTTTTGCATGTACCTCAGCAACCACATGTAGAAACCTTCATTCTTCTACCTGTTCGATATGATGAGCATGCACATGTCGAATATTATTTAGATGACAGTTATGATTGAGAGGAATCAGATGATTCAAATACAAAGTCAGTACAGTCAGATGCAGAGTCATAGCATCCAGATGCAGTTGCAAAGCCATAGCAAAGGCCCAGGTGGGCACACACTATTGTTCAGGATGCAGGGGATCTCATTGGTGAGCCAGTCGATACTATAGGAGGAATCGATATAATTTCAAGGAGCCTCCTATTGCACTCACGCCAATGAACCATTTCCCTCTAGTCATATTTTCTTGGTTCAGTCTTCAAATCCACAGTCTTATGGCGAGGCTATTGGAAATCCCTTTTGGGAATCCTCCACGTGGGAGGAGTACAACTCCCTCCTCGAGAACTAGACTTGGGATCTGGTTCCCCTTCCTTCTGGGAGGAAAATTGTCAGATGCATATGGGTATACAAGACCAAGAGCACAGTGGATGGACAGATTAGTATATACAAATCCAGGCTTGTTGCCAAATGATTTCAGCAGGTTCATGGTATTGACTATGATGAGACCTTCACTCCAGTAGTGAATATGGATTCCATACAATTGACACTTTCCATTCCGGCAACCAAAGGATAGGAAGTCCATCAAATGGATGTGAAGAATGAATTTCTTGATGGTGATATCTTTGAGGAGATCTATATGGAGCAGCCCTAGAGATTTATCCAGGACTCATCTTTGGTCTGTTGACTGCAGAAGTCCCTTTATGGCCTTAAGAAGGCTTCGAGGGCATGCTATTCCAAGATGGAATCATACCCATTGTCACAAAACTTTGTACATTGTAAATCATACCCGAATGTCTACATGATGAGGATGGTTGATTCACTTCTACTCTTATTTCTATATGTTGATGATTTGTTGATCATCGGTTGCTCGACTTCAGCGATTGTTGCATTCAAGGGGATTCTACATGAAATGTTTTTTATTATAGACATGGGTCCGCTAGACTTCTTCCTTGGACTCGAGATCAATCAGGACACATCAGGCATCAAACCATCTTAGGCCAAGTATGCATGAGATATCCTTAAGATATTTCACATGACAAACTGTAAGTCTTCTCTGACTCCTTTCCTATCATGAGTCAAACTTGAGGATGGCGGGGAGACTCCACTGGTTGACAACACACTGTAGAGATAACTAGTGGGGAGCTTGTTGTATCTCACACACTTCAGACCGGACCTGTCTTATGTTGTTGGCGCAGTTTCCAGGTTCATGTAGGAGTTGCATGAGCTACATTGGAAGGCTACAAAGAAATATTTCGATACATATAGGGGACCATCACCTTTGAGATTCTTTATGCAACAGACTCTACATTAGGTTTCATCAGGTTTATTTATTATTACTGGATTGGCGATAGCACCGATCACAAGTCCACATCTGGTTACTCACTCAGTCTTGGTTTCGAGCCTATCTGTTCGTCAAGCAAGAAGCAAGTTTCCATTTATCTATCTTCAGCTAAGGCAGAGTACAGAGGGGTAGTTAACATAACCATTCAGGATATGTGGCTACAACATTTTCTCATTGAGTTGGGCATTCAGTTTCATCAGTTGATCGTCATCTGATGTGACAACTAGAGCACTCTGAACATTTGCAGAGATCCAATTCAGAGGTAGTGGATGAAGAACATCAAGATCCACATGCACTAGAGTTCAGACTTAATACATGAGGGGATCATCGACCTACAGTTTTTTCCTTCAGCAGAACAGATGACAAACATTTTCACCAAGACCTTAACTGAGCAGAAGTTCCATTCTTTATGAATTCATCTTGGAGTTAAGGACACAATTGCCTAGCAACTGTAGTTCTTATTTTTACATAAATTTTACCTTGAGGGGGGGTTTTTCCCATGAGGTTTTCCCTCTTTCCTCACTTTATTTCAGTGTATCTTTTGTATATTGGTACCTAACATGGCCTCATTGTTGGGAACCATTCTTTATTTTTACCATAGTGATGTTCAAGGGGGGTGTTGGAGTTACTTCACAGACACCTAGGATTTTTTTTTTCTAAGTTTTTTCCTTTTTTATTAGTCATAATTAGTCATTATCCAGTCTCCTATATTTTAGGGGAGAATATTCCACCTGGAGAATATTCTCTTTCAGTTGACACATCATTTTGACTAGTTGAGTTGATTTTAGAGGTTGCATTGGTTTTTTCACCATGCAACATTGGTATCATCACCAAGATAATGCAAACTTTCCTTGGGATCATCAACATAATGGCTCATTACCCTTGATTCCCTGATCTACTCCTCACTACTCTTTGTTCAGTCAGTTAACTGAAGACTAGTTGACTAGTTAACTCAACTAGGTGGAAGTTCACTCCCGTAACTTCCTGAGAGACTAGACTAGGTGGAAGTTCACTCCCATAACTTCCTGAGAGACTAGACTAGGTGGAAGTTCACTTCCGTAACTTCCTGAGAGACTAGACTAGGTAGAAGTTCACTCCCGTAACTGTTGGTGTGTGTCCAGATCACTCTAGACCACCACTATGGCACATTGGTTCTCCTCCAGTGCGCACTCATTGAGTTATACAAAGTATATCATGTGTAAATTATTCATAATTCATTACGGTTAATGAGAATTATTCAATTATTTATATCCTTATTCTTCTTTCTCAATTTATCTCTGCAAATGTGTGTAGTATTTTCTATCTAGATCTATTATGTGCAGATTCAACACATTTACAAACATAAGAAGCATCACATCACATTAAATACATAATACACTAGAAGTTACGYGGAAACCCAAATGGGAGAAAACCATGTAATGCTTTCTTATATATTGAATATTGCACTCATTTGAAGAACCAACTTCATGATTMTCTAGCTACAACTGGAAGGAGGCTATGACCCCCTATTTACAAGCTCCAACTTGAAGGAATATACAACTCCCAAAATTCTTTGTCTCCAACTAGAAGGAGGATACAACCCCCTAATTCTTAGGYTCCAACTTGAAGGAAGCTCCAACTCCCTATGTTCTCTRGCACCAACTAGAAGGAGGATACAACTCCCTTTCCTTGCCCCGCCCTGCCACCCTAAAATACAAATGTAGACCAACTTTCACTACCATTGTCACTACCACCATCACTGTCACTGCCTCTGTCACTATCACTATCTCTGTCAAAACCACTATCATCATCATTGTCACTTCCTCTGTCGCATCAACCTATATCTTGTCACTGTATCTAAACTGTCACTATCACTATACCATCAAAMTTTTATACCAAAACCTATTCCATACCATGCATCAATTGTGTACTAACAATGCATCAATAATATACCATAAGATATGTCAAGTGTAGATATCATGTACTAGAACAACAACCACATATAAAACCAATACCATATACCATATATATATTTTTACTATATCATCAATGAAGTTCCTCAAAGAACCCAAACATATTCCTCATCCATATATCACAATACATCAAGTTTATACCTCAACCATAAAAACACATCTCAAAGCTAAACCATAATAGTCATACCATAACCAGATACAAGAATATACCTCTATCAACCATGTAGCCAAGGCATACCTCAATCATGTGCCAAACCAAACATACCTCAAGCATGTGTCATACCATAACCATGTATAACCGTCACAACAAGTACATAAGCATATCAATACCTCTATAGCTAACTTGATGCACAATACATAGGACCTGTAATCTCACTTCTGACTTCTGGGACATAGTATAAGCATAACCCTCAAACTTTTCTTGTCCTTGCGAGACTAAGAGATCCTATAATGCGGGGCCTTGCGTGACAAGCATTAATAAACCCACAGCAGCGCCTCAGGAGACACTAGTGGTATAACTCGTGGGGGTCTACCAAACTAGGGTTTTCTCAATGAAATTCACTCTCTTCTACAACCCCGAAACTCTTGCACTCCTTTCTCATCACTACCTCAAATTTATCTGTCGCTAGCTTGACAAATATATCAGTAGTTCATTAGAATATGTTCAATATAATAAGTGAGTGAATTTCCTTATGAGTGAATCCTTGAGGTGTATTTATACTTTTTTCTAAGTAACCTCTCTCCTTAAAGTTATGGGCTTCTAGACTTCCTTGTCACACCCAATTTACCATTTCATTAAAGACTTGTAACCAACCAGGGGCTTCTTGACCATTCTTCAAGGATTTTAACTTCATAAGACGATAAATCCTCAAACGTGAGGAACTACACGGCATACCACCTATTACCAAAAATGGAACAACACGTAAAATCCATCCATAAGTGAGTTACCTATATTTACACCATCCTTTGTTACCATATTCTTCATCCAAATCCGGGTCCCATAATCACATCATCTAGGATTATTCAAGAGTTGACATCAATGAAAACCACTCTTTCAACAAACTCCCCCTTTGGCATCGATGGAAACACTTAGTCATGGAAATACTCATGCTCATGCACATCCTCCCCCTATCATCATCGCCCTCCCTATCATTGTTGCTCCCCCTATCTGCATGCCTCTATTATCTCCAAGTCTTCTCTCTCTCTCTCTATCTCCATGTCTTTCTCTATCTCTCCCCCTTTGACATAAATGGAAAATGGTAATCCTCCTTAGTACTACTCCCCTTATCTTCAATCCTTTTCTTTCTCTTCATGGTTCTTCCTCATGTAAATATCTGATGCATATGAAAAGCATTCAAAAGTTTCTTCACTTGGAATATTCATTTCTTCTTCATCTCTTCCTCTGTCTTACTATGTTTAAAGTCGTGTGAATCACTGTGGTGTAGAAAATACTCCAAGCTTCTATCACATATACTCAAACTTTCCCTTGCAAGTGGTTTGGTGAAGATATCTGCAATCTTCTCTTTTGTCCGGACATACTCTAACTTTATGTTCTTCTTTGTAGCTTGTTCCCGTAGAAAGTGATACTTAAACAAACTATGCTTCATATTGCAATACATCACTAGATTCTTGGAGATATTGATAGCACTGGTGTTGTCAAAGAGTATTGAAATGGGCTCATCATACTTTATTTATATATCCTGCAAATTTTGATTCATCCAAAGATCATGAGTACCACATTCCATTGTTGCAGTGTATTCTGATTTTGTTGTGGACAAATATACAAATGATTGTTTCTTGCTCAACCATGATACCAGACACTCACCCAAGTAGAAATATGCACCATTTGTACTTCTTCTATCATCAATACAACTTTCCCAATATTCATATGTGTAGGAAAATAGATATGGATCATTCCCTTTTGGATACCATAGTCCAAACTCTTATGTTCCTTTGAGATATCTGAATATTATTTTTACTTCCATAATATGTGATTCCTTTGGTGTTTCTTGAAGAATTGCAACCTTTCCAACTTCCCACATTACCTAGTCTAGATGTTATCACATAGAGTAAGATTCCAATCATCAATATGTATAGTCATTGATCTACATCTTTAGAGTCATCATCCTTACTTAAATTTCAATTGGTTTGCATAGGAGTACTTACCGGTTTGTAATCTTCTATTCCAAAATTATTTATCATTTCTATGATATACTTAGTATAAGAGATTAAAATACCTTTGTTGCACTCACACATCTATAGTTCCAAAAATAAGGTTATCTCACCAAGAAAGGAAATTTAAAACTCATTATGCATGTCTTTGGAAAACTTTTGGCTCATCTTGTTATTAACACTTCCTAATATAATTTCATCTAGATAAACTTCAATTATCAATATATTTTCTCGATCCACTTTTATATAGATATTTCTATCTGTATTACCCTTCCCGAATCCTTGTTGCTGTAAATACCTATCCAATATTGAATACCATGGTCTAGGGGCTTGCTTGAGTCCATATAATGCTTTCTTCAACCTATAGAAATAACCTTCGTTTTCTGTGAGTATAAATCATTCTAGTTGTTCGATGAATACTTATTCTTCTAACTCTCCATTTAAAAAGGATAACTTTACATCCATCTGATACACCTTAATATTTTTGGAACATGTGTAAGCTAGGATTAACCTGATTGCTTCCATTCTAGAAACTGGGGAAAAGGTCTCTTCAAAATATATACCTTCAACTTGAGTGTATCCTTTGCATACTAATCTTTCCTTGTTCCTAGTAACATATCCATCCTTGTTCAATTTGTTTCTGAAGAACCATTTTGTAACAATCACATTCTTTTTCCTTGGCCTTGGAACCAATTCCCATGTGTCATTATTCTCTATTTGATCCAATTCATCATCCATTTCTTTGATCCAATCTTTTTTGGCTTCTTCAAAACTACTTGGCTCAATTTTGGATAATAGTGCTAGGTGTTGTTGTTCTAATGAATGTATTCCTCTTCGGGTTTCAACTCCTGCATATTTATTCCCAATAATATGCTCTAGTGGATTATTCTCATACAATCATTTGCTATGTGTCTTTGGAGGTACTTGAATATCTTTCTCCTCATATTCCTCTTTCTCTGCTTCTATTTGCTCTTGCTCTTGTTCCTCTTTTTCTTCTTCTTCCTTCAAATCCTCTTCGTGATCCTATTTCACTGAATCATTTATTCCTTATTTTATCTTCTATCCATATGTCTTATCAATCGTTAGAGTTATGCTTTCCACTATTTTTTTGAGTCTTAGATTGAATCATTTGTATGCTTTTATTTTTCTTGAGTACTCGACTAGTATTCCTTTATAAACTCGAGAGTCAAATTTTCCAGGCCTACCATCTTCTCTTTTGATATAACATTTTCTTCCAAACACCCTGAAATGATTTATATTTGCTGGTATTCCTTTCCATAGCTTTGTTAGGTGGAAATATTGTCGTTTAATTCCATTGTAGTATTTTCCCAACCATATAATTTTTCAATCMAAGGTTGGTAGGCTTACAAATCACATGCACTATATATGCAGGACTGAAGTGGAAGTAATCTAATCTAAACTGCTGAAATGAAATTAATCTAGGAAATCATTGAAAGACTAACTAGGAAAGCAAGAAATTGCATAAGGAAAAAACAATACAACATGTGAAGGGTTGAATGACAAATAACAGATGTGAGCTCACACAATATATGAATCTCAATTTATATTACAAGAGTCAAATGACAAAGCATGAAAGAATAATAAAGCTAAGAATCCCCTTCTAAGACTTCAAGCTGATCTAAGTCTAATCTCTCATCTCTAACTCTAAGTTCCCAAATTATCCATTACATGATGCCTCTCCCCAATTATGAATAACATGATTCTCCCCAAATGAAGAGAGAACACTCTCTTATATACATGAGTGCCATAATGACAGATCCACTATTCTCTCAACTTATTCCTTCAAATCCTCCACACATATCTTGGATAAGATATCCTATCTAGATTTCCATGATCTTCTCCTTGAAGTTAGCTTAAATGATTATCTTCAAATCTCTTTCAAATCTTCAAAGTTTGAAGATGTAATTCGAATTTGAAGATAGGTGGTGAACTTTGACTTTGTTGGAATCTTCAAATATGCCTGCACACATCATCAAACTCATCCCACCTTGATATATAATGAAAACATGTCATTTTTCTAATATTTAATCTTAAATTCACTTATAATACTGAAATGAGTACAATGGAAAATAATAAGGAGAAATCCAAGTATCATTATGAAAATGGTATGATGGAAGGTTAATGGGACGATGAAATGTAAGGAATAGTGAAGGAAAAAGAGGATATAAATGTGACATTTCTGAGGCCCAACATGCCCCCCAACTCAACTTGTTGCATGTTCTCATGCAACCATGCATGGATCTTCTTAAGAATTTTTGGAATTCAAACTATGGCTTTGATTGATGATGTTCTTTTAATAAGGAATGTTTCCAGGGTATGCGATACAAGAGTAACAACATGTGAAATTGTCTTATGGTTGGTTCTTGTGTGACAAACATGAATACAAGAGATGTTGGTTCTTGTGCTAACAACATTCATTTCACTTATTGATTTTCTTCCTGCAATAATTTAGCCATGTACTTAATTGAAAATAATAAGCTGTCAATGTGCATAAGAGAGCATCACTGTGTATAATAAATCCTTTTATTTAGCTTTATAAATCATGCCAATATGTGTATCAATCGAAATGCAACAAAGTGTCGTTGGAAAATGAATTTGGTAAACAGTAAATGAGATGGGAAAATGGAGTGATAATAGTGGAAAAATGGAATACTGGTAGTGAATAGGTAGTGAATNCCCCCAACTTAATCGGTTGCATGCCCTCATGCAACTCAGTGTAAGTCATGGAAGGAAAGAGAGCATGGCGAGGAAATTTTCCAAAATATTCAAGTCGACATATAAGGAATTGTGTGATTAAAGCTTAGAAAATAATATACCTTCACTTACCCAAAAAGTAGATGTAGTTGTTGCAGCTATTGGATCAAGAAAATGTGACTGGCGTTGTATCTGCAACTGTTGTAACTGCCGAAGAAAAGAATGACTGATTGTAACTGATGGAAGATGGAAGGTGTCACTACTGCAAGATCAGGAAAATGGAACTGCTGATGTTGTTGCTGCTGTAACTGGATCATGGGAAGTGAAGGAATCTTACTGCTACTGCTGAATCATGAGAAATGTGGAAGGCAGAGAATATGGAACTGTGGTACTCTCATAGATCCGAAATCAAACTGCTACAACTGTTGAGGGGATCATGAAAAAGTGTATAGTCTTTACCTGCTACAAAACCGATGGTACAGTTCTCATCATGCGAATGAATCTGTCGATGTTGAGCATGAAAAGGAATAATTGGATTACCAGCGATTGATGAATTTCGTTAACCAATGTGAGACAAACTCACCAGTGATGTCAATGAGTGTCAAGGTACCTAAGTAC